>PVKE010004582.1:0-63814 GCA_004027555.1 Craseonycteris thonglongyai | reverse complement strand
CTTCAGTGCATAGTTATTTCTATTTTACTTTTTGACAGATAGAGAGAGAGACAGAGACAGAGACAGTTAGAGAACCAAACTGTGGGAACTCCCCAGTTCAGCATGTGGGTCCTGCCTGGGCCGGAGCCGGGATTCAATCCTCGGTCCTCATGGCCTCAAAGCGAGCGCTCAACCCGCTGAGCCGTCCCGGCTTTCCCCTATTTTACTTGTTTTTAACTCAGTTTCCTTATCTGCAAACTGGGGATAATAAAAGTACTGCCTTATAGGATTGTTATGAGAATTAAATTAGACAAAATTTCTAATTCACTTAGGATAGTCTCTGGCACTAGATCAGTATTTAAAAATACTGTGCTTTACATAGATCTATCATCTTGCCATTGAAATCTTAACTTCTTTGGCCAGCAACAAAACAACCATAATCATACCTTTCCCCAATTCTTACGGAAATCTTAATATAAATAATTTCTATCACAGTTATACAGGTGACAGGTGTCTCGGGAGCCTCTTTGAAGTCATACTGACCTTTTGTATAGAATATCTTTTATTAATTATTAAACGTATTGGGGTGACATTGACTGGTAAAAATTACATAGGTTCCAGGTGTACAATTTTATATTATACTGTCAGACTGAAAAAATCAAGAACCCTATGACTGTACTTATATGTGGAATATAAAACTGAAAGTAACAAAGAAATAAAAACTCATAGACACAGTCAATAATCTGGGAGTTACCTAAGGGTATGGGGCGGTGGTGGTGGGGGTATTGGGGAGGAGGGGTGGGGGCATGAAATATATGGTGATGGAAAGAGAGCTGACTCTGGGTAGTAAGCATATAATGCAATGCATGGACGATGTGGGGCCACATGCAGGAACCCAGTTGGAGACTTCCCACATGGGAGACTAGTGCTTATCCAGTTGAGCTATCCTGGCATCCCCTCCTTCTCACTTGTCTTTTTCTTTGTTATAGGCAAAGAGATTAAAAAAAACAAACAAAAAGGGAGGTTGTGTACCATACTGGTTAAGAGTTTAATTAATAATTATTGGACTTGAATCTCTCTTCTGCTCTTAACTAGATGGGTGTACGTGGATGAGCTGTCTAACCACTGTAAGTCTAAGTTTTCTGATCTGTAACATTTTTAAATAACGTTGTTTAATCTCCACATATATGTGGTTTTTACTGCTTTCTTTTTGCAGTTGATCTCCAATTTCAAAGCTTTGTCAGACTTTTACTTTTCTTATCAGTTCTCCCACCTCATAGATGTCTGATTTTTAGCAAATTACTTGAGTTCTCCTTAAATTTCACTTTCTTTTTCATTTGTAAAATGTGGATTACAATATCCATCTCATAGGGTTAGTGTGAGAGAAAGGAATACAACCAGAGAGTAAACAGTGGCAGCAAATAACCATTATCTGTATACTACTGTTCCAGGAAATGCAATTGTATAGGACAGTGCTTGACACATAAGGGGGCTCATTACACAATAGATCCTTTTCATTTACAGCTTAATACACTTTAAGGGGCCCTTTTAAATCACCAAAGCTAATTATGTTCATGTACCATTTACTTTTAGCCTCACACTCCAGCTCCTGAATTTCTGGCCTGGTGTGACTAGGAGAATTGTCTTTTCCCTACTCACATAGCAAATTTTTAGGCCAGATGTTCAAGTCAGCTCTTTTCTATTTCTTTAGACTGACTTTTCCTCTTGATCAATAAACTTATATTTTTAATTATAAAAAATTTGGAACAATTCTCCTTCCAATAAATGTAATTAAAAAAAAAGAAAAAAAGAAAGGGAAGCTGGGATGGCTCAGCGGGTTAAGCACTCGCTTTGCAGCCCTGGAGCCAGAGTATCGAACCCAGGAGGACCCATGTGCTGAACTGGGGTGTGCCCCCAGTTCAGTTCTTGCCAGGGCCTATACAGGAGGTTCCTAGCCCAGTTCCTGCCCTGCACAGCCCCGTGCCCACCTGTGGAGTGAAACTATACGGAAAACTGATGCTGTCAACTATGGAGACTGCTCTGGGCTCTCTCTGTCTCTTTGTCTCTCTGTCTGTCAAAAAACAATAAAAATAAATCTTTTAAAAAAATTAAAGAAAAAAAAGAAAGAAAAATTTGTAACATTCAGTAAAGCATAAATGACAAAATGAACATTGTCAATTCCGCTCCAAAAGAAAACATCATTAATATTTTGGTGTATTTCCTGTTCAACTTCCCCTTAGCTTAAATAAAAATGCTATCATAAAATATGTTCAATTTTCTTTCCTGCCTCAGGGCTTCTATAGGTATGATCCTCTTGGCCTGGCATATCTTTCTGTGGCGTGGGATGTTACTTCTTTCCTCAATCTTTCCTTTTATTCCAGCCATTCCTGATATTTCAAATGAGGCTAGGCCTCTATTAGACACTTTGAAATCATGCTGTGCTTATTACTCCCAGTTTGTACTGATATATTTGTGTGATTTTATGAGTACTATCTACCTCCATGACCAAACTCTAAGCTCCAGGAGAGTAGAAACTATATTCGATCTACTCACAACTACATTCAAGGGCCAGCACAATGCTGAGAACATAGTGTGCCTTCAAAAATAGTTTTTGAATAAGTAAATGAAAATGGTCATAAGCATTTTTTCATGTTAGTTATGATTTTGAATGGCTGATTTTAATTGGAATGATTTTAACTTGTTGATGGCAGGGTGACAGGTGACATGTTCTCTCAGGACTTCAGAGTTCTCCTTGGATTTCTAAAGCAGTCTGTTATGGTGGCAGAATCCCTGGGCTGGGAATCAAGAGAACTGCCTTCTTCTTTCTGCTCTGCCAGTTCCTGTGACCTGGAGCCAGTCACTGCTTTACATTTTTCTTATCTGCTCTGCTTCTCTCTCAGGGAATTCTCTACATCAAATAAAACAATGTATCTGAAAATATTTCTTTGTAAAAGGCCATGTAAATATGAGACAGACCTTTCAAAAGATATTTTGCTTGATTGATAGAGACACTTGTAGGTTTACACTGAGGCTTGAACTTACAAACTTGAAACTGATTGTGTTCCCAAGAAAAATCTCCCATTTCAAAGTTTAATGATTAGAGATGTAATAATAAGTATGAATGTCTTAAATAGCAAAAATACATTATAGCTACTATTTTATTCTTTAAAGGCAGATATAGTGAAATTTACTTCAATTTTGTATTTAAAAATTGCAATGGATAATTATGATAAATTATGACAGCAGAAACTTAGATTTATGTTTGTTACAAATTTCAATTGGCTGATGCAGTCAAGATTTTTTGACGGACTGGCCAATGAATGCAAAGTATATATATTATTTTAAACCCCCTAGTTTTTAAATATATGTTCTACCTTATTCAACAGGTAAGGAATATGCTAATATTTAGAATTTCCAAAATGGAGTTACTATCTCTGTGATACAATTAGTATTCACATTTGAAGGCATGATGGAAGAAAGAAAATTTTTCACTAGTATCTCAGATGTTAGGAATTGGAATAAGTAACCTCTACGACTAAATTTCATTGGTTGATTCTTTGGTAGTTTACCATTATATCTACCTCATTTTCTTTATGTTTTAAGTTATATGAAGGTACTTGAAATGTACACACTGGGGAGGTAAATATTTTGGAGAACAGATAAGAATGGAAAGAATGATAGATGGGAAGAGCAATCTTCTACATTGTGGAAATTGTGAGTTCATGGATAGAATGAAGCAGTGTTTGCTGATTTTATTTATTAGTGACTCCAACACAATCTGTTGGAAAGAGAACAATTTTCTTTTCTTTCTCTATAATACCACATAGTAAAAATATGTTTTAGAAGAGGAAACTACTTTAAAGGTCCAATGTCCTTGTTTCATGGATAATATCTGACATTTACAAAGAAATTTACAATTTCTTCTAGATAACATGATTTCATAGAATCTTCACATCTCTGTTATTATGCTCAATTAAAAATGAGGAAATGGAGACTTGGAGAGCTTAAATACCTTGTCTAAGGTCACAGAGATAATGATGATGATGATGATGGATAATATTAATTGAGCACTTACTCTATGCCAAGACCTCCTCATGCATGATGACATTTAATTCTCATGATAGTCCTATTACCTCAATAGGACTATTACATTAATACATGACAGCTTGGGATTATATATCAGTACTAAGAAACTGGTATAACTGGTTTATTTTTTTCACTGACTGCGCTTCTATAAATACATTCCTAATATTAAATAAAATTAATGTGATTCTGTATTTAGCCTGTGTATGTATGAAACCAATTGATCAAGTAAATAGTATTATCATTTCACAGATGAGAAAATATGGAGAATTAACACTACCAGAATAGTATACTAATAGCTAATGCTGACAAACAGAGGCAAGAATCCAGTTCTTCTCAACAGACCAAGTTCCCTTTCTCTGAGTTGTGTATACCAGAGTATTGGGTGGGTAATTGGCAACTAGGAACCAAAATTAAGGACAAAGAGGTACCAAGTACCCATATTCTGAATACTGGAGACCAGGCATTGCTATCAGGATTTAATAATAGACAGACAAACCGATTCTGTATCCCCTGTACTGCTCCTCACCCTCCACATTATCAGCTGAGACTGAACCTCATGTCATGCCCAATCCACTTAAAATTTCAACTAGACTAGGGGATATGGATGTGTTCTTTCACTAGTAAGTATTTAGCCTAATGGAAAGTGCTGTGGCACTCCCTTTGAAACTAGAGGAGGCGCTCTGAGGACCACAGAGATTGGGATTAAAAGAGGAGAATGATATTTTATTTCTTAGTAATCACACCAATGACTGTGTAAGTAAGGGAATAGAGAATCAAAGTGCCATAATGGGGCAGAAAGAAGTGAGGCAGTGGAGCAGCCTGGTGGTGAGGTAGCAACGTGTGTGCTTCCTACGGGTCAAGAAGCCTCCATGGAAAGTAGATAGACATGCACTGACTTGCCAAGAATTTATACAAGAGGCTGTAGGGTAGCAATTCCAAAGGTAGCAACTGATAGGGTATTAGAAGGGCAGGGTAGATACATCACCATGGAAAGGCCTATCGTAAGTCCCCAAAGAATGCTGACACATGTACACCAGTGTTCGGATGTCTGCAAAATGGAGGCCAATATGCAGCATTAGCCAAGAGAAGGCCACAGTACAGCACTGAAGTAGATATTGGTCCTTTTCTATCTCTGCTTCTATTATAAGACCAGACCCCAAGCCCACCACTCAAGTATAAAGGTAGGAGTAGTTAAGGAGAAGATCAAAGCCCTTCCCCATTTTAAGGTCTGCCCACAAATGCCTGAGCTTCAGGAAGGGAGGAGCTGAAAATAAAGTTTTTAATTGGACTAGACTTCTTAAAAATGTAGTCATTTCAAAGTTGTAGGACCTCCTCAGAATGTTATGGGATGGAAAAGGAAGATTCAGTAGAGCAAATTTAAGGTAGTAATCAGAAAAAAAAAAAAAAAAAAAGACATTTTAATTTGTACCTTACTGAGTATAGGCTGTTTAGAATGGATATTACATATGCTTAAAAAATATATGTAATAACCACAACTTACCTGGACAGCTTTGCATTTTTTTTCAAATATACAGAAAGTTTATGGGATGTTGTTGTCAGAAACCAAGTAGTATCTTTATTTTTATTTTATTTTTTTATTTTTTTTGTCAGCATAAAAGAGCTTTTTAATAACAAGGCAGGACCTGGGGTTAGTTTTTGTAGCCACGGCTGGCCCTTCGGCCTCTGGCCCGCTCTAACTTCCGGCCCTTGGAGCGCACGTAGGGTTTGGTGTGGCTGTGTGGGGTTCCAGGGGCCTTGCCGAAATGCCTGTACACCTCTCTGCCCTTGCGAGGACCAGAGAGCAGAATGGTGCCGCAGCCCTTGGGGGAGTCCAGAGCCAGTTGGTCAAAGGTGAGGATCTTGCCCCCCGCCTTGAGGATGTGGCTCCGGGCGCGGGTGCTCACACGAAGTGCACACACCTTCAGTTTGGGGACCTCCTGGATACGCACATCATCAGTTATAGTCCCTACAACCACAGCAGTTTTGCCCTCCCGGCCAGGAAGCTTCATCTTCCAGATCATCCGGGAAACGGACAAAGGTGGCCGGGTGGTGCGACTCATGAACAACCTCTTCAGCACCACCTGGTTGAAGGTGGAGTTGGTTCGTCTGGCCAGAAACCTGTATAGCTTGACCAACAGCCTTAGGTAGATGTCCTGGCTCTTGGGCTCCTTGCGCCGAACCTTTCAGTCTTTGTTGTGGTGGATGTCAACTCCCATGATGGCGCCTCCTGCTCCTGTAGGTCCGGAAAGAGAGAACTGAGTCCCGGGGGTGGGGAAAGCCTTCGGCAAGCGGCGCCCAGGTTACCAAGTAGTATCTTTAAAATCTTCTATTATTGCATGTCCAAGGGATAGAATTGAGAAAACATGGGCCGGCAAAAAAAAAAAAGAAAAAAGACAAAAAGGCCACCTTGTCCTTTCTTCTGATTTTTCCTTTTGCCACAGCAGGCATCTTGGCATCTGACATACCAGAATGAAGATCTGTGATTCCAAGCCAAGTAGTTCAGTTTTGCATAAACAATCCCAACTGATAGATTCAGGCAGTTAGTATTTCTGTGATAAATACCATAGGAATTAAAGGTATGTTATATAAAAATGGTTCCTACTTTCAAGGAGTTTACAACCTGGATAAACATACTCATATACTTATCAAAGATAGGACAATGTATGACAAGTGCCAAATGAATAGAAGTAACATCTAAAGTATTATACTATATGAATTTATATTGCTTAGATTCCTTCTTGCCGTGGTCATCAGATCAGAAAAGATAAGACTTGAACAGTGCCATGAAGGATGGTGTAAGAATAAACTGAGCAGAGACTAAAGGACTACTACAGGAGCAAATGAGCAGAGATCAGCAGAGTTTAGAAGTCACGGCTGAGAAAATTGAGTCCCCCAAAGAAATTCTGCATTAGCCTACTTTTTTTTTTTTTTTTGCGAGTACTGAAAACCTAACTCCAACAGGTTAAAAAATATGGGGAAGCTGGGATGACTCAGCAGGTTAAGTGCTTGCTTTGCAGCCCTGGGGACTAAGAATCGAATTCTGGCTCTGGCCCATGCAAACCCATATGCTGAACTGAGGTGTGGCCCCCAGTTTGGTTCTTGCCAGGGTGAGCTTCCTATGTGGGAGGCCCCCGCTTGCCCCCCAGCTAGTGGGGGTATGCCTTCCATGCAGGAGGCCCTTGGCCTGGTTCCTGCCCTGTGCGGCACCCCCACCCCCACCCCACGCCCACCTGTGTGGAATGAAACTATGTCAAAAACTGATGATGTACAACTATGGAGACAGCTCTGGGCCATCCCCCTTCTCTCTGTCTCTATCAAGAATAAGAATAAAATAAATCTTAAAAAAATAAAAATAAACTTTATAGGCCAGAAAGGACTGGCAGAAAATATTCAATGTGATAAAAACCAAGGAACTACAACCAAGATTAATGTATCCAGCAAGGCTATCACTCAAAATTGAAGGGCAAATAAAGAAAGAGCGTCCCAGACAAGAAAAAGCTGAAGGAGTGCATCACCTCCAAACCAACACTACAAGGAATGTTAGAGGGACTTCTTTAAGATAGGAAAAAGCGAAAATTATAAGTAATAGAAGGGCAATGGCTTCTTGTCTATCAACAGTTGCTTTCAAGTTATACAGATTAAAAGTTTAAATCAAAAGACATGGAGGGTATTTCACTGAGTGTAGCGTCAAACAGAAAGACAGATATAAATTCAATTCACTTACAGGTGAAATCTGAAGAAAAAAATTAACAAGCGGAACAGGAACAGATTCACAGATATAGAGAACATTTGGTTTGTTGACAGATGGGAGGTGGGTTGGGGGAATGAGTGAGATAAGGGCAGGAGAATAGAAAGTTCAGTTTGGTTGTTACAAAGTAATAGGAATGGGGATATAGAGCATAGCACGGGTATATGGTCAGTAATGTTGCAATGATAGTGTGTGGTGTCAGATGGGTACTAGATTTGTGGGGGTGATGGGACAAGAGCTGGAGGGGTGGGTGAGAGAGGAGAATCAATTAAGAAGTACAAATTGATAGTCACTAAATAGTCACGGGGATGTAAAGTTCAAGATAGGGCATACAGTAAATAAAAATGTAGTAACTATATATGGTGTTACATGGGAACCAGATATATCGGAATAAGGATTTTGTAAGTTATATAAATGTCCCAGCACTATCCTGTACACCTGAAACCAATATAATATGTTATGTAAAATGTAATTGAAAATAATAATAAAAATAAATATATCAGAACCCATTTCATATCACACACACACAGACACACACACACACAGACTGAAAGATTTGTAATAGAAGGTAAACTTGGTAGATAGAGAATTACAAGGGTAAGTTTAATTTGAAAAAGTGAGAAACAAGTTAGAAGGGAAAGCATTTTTAGATAATAATAACTATTCATTACCTATGTATGGTGGAGGAAATAATAATAAATTATTTAAATTTTTAAAATTATTTTATTACTGTAAGTCCTATGTAAGTTAGCTGGTTAAAAGTTTGCATAGGTTGTGAAACATTTGTATTTTAAAAAAGAATCAAAATTGGGGGGTAAATGAAGCTATGAGCCCATAACACCACCTGGGGCCTTTACTAGTTTAGGATATGAAGGAATATCTTCTTCATAGTGAAAAAGCCTATGGGACTTATCCTCAGATGGCCTGGAAGAAATCCAAGATGAAAAGTGGTGGAAAAATTGATTATTTCTATTTTTAATTTCAGATATTAGGATTGAATTTGTATTTCACTTATTCCTGAGAAACATATGATAGACATACCCCCACAACAAGTTGTTTTTTTCCTAGTCTAATGACTTGAATGAGTATGGGTGAATGAAATGTATAAAAGAAAACATTTTTTGAGGTAGAAATAGATTCATCATTGAGTTTCCCTGCCAAATTCAGAATTAGATAGTGGAAAAATTCTATTTATTTTGAGTTTGTGACTCTGCCAGCAAATGGTTGGGAAAAATAAAGACAAGCCAGATGAGTACTTGGGTTATGGAATGAACCATAGATGACATATGACTGAAATTTTTTAGAGAAGAATATAATTTTTTTCCTACTTTTATTTCCCAGTTTTAGTGTGGAATCCATAATAACCTTGATTTGCAGCATGCTTTTCTATTTTACTGAACTGTAGCAGTAAAATGGAGAACACAGCATATAGCAGTGTTGAAATCAACCTTAAGTGTCAGGAAATTGAAAATATCAAGTTTCCATAGTAACATTAATTTAGTCAGATCACACATGTTGTTTTGGAGCCATTGGTATACTCTTTTGATGTTAAAAGAACATAATATTTATTCTGTAATGTGGTTAAGTTAATGTTACAATGCAAAACAATTTCATATTTTCTGCATGTACTTTTAAATCATTTTGTTTGTGATAAGCTTGACATTTGATTGCTTGTACTTTTTTAGAAAATGTAAAAACATTGTAAAATATTTTTTTAAGCTTCTGAAGTTAATTAAGCTGGAAATCATGAACATATGACAACTTAGAGAGATGATAAGATAATGAGTGATGAACTGGATTGTGAAAGTTTGCATCAGTAGGTTTTGCTGAAATTTCTGAGAATAAATTTGGTTTTCTAATTGGGTAGCTTTGATGTGATTTGACTGTAGTTTTCAGTTACCACATTCTATCTGGTGTATCCTTGATATCTACTAAGGATTTGTCCCAAGTCCTTCTCGAATTGCTAAATTCATGAATACTACTGTAGCTCTGTCCATTGGCTGAGTTTTTGAGCCCCTTTTCCCTACAAAGATGGCTTTTCCTCCACAACTTTATAGGAGTCACTGCAAAGATAGTGATATAGAAAAGGGAAAATCTACCTTCTAAGGGGTCTCTCTCCCAGTGCACACACAAAACACATTTCAGAGCTGGTCCTCACATACTTGTCACATTGTGTGTGGTTCAAATTTGCTTCTCAGTAAAATGACAAATGCTACATGTCATATCTTCAAGTCCACTCATGATTATTATATTGATTTTCAGCTGTTAACTAACCTTATATCCCTAAGATAGATCTTACTTGACCACAGTATATATGTAATTCTTTTTGTATGTTGCTGGAGTTGGTTGGCTGGTATTTTGTTGAGGATATTTACATCTATATTCATAAGCAATATTGATCTGTAGTTTTATCTTCTGATGACATTTATGAATATTAGAGTGTACTCTATCCAAATTCCCATTCAGTTTACTTAAATTATTAAAAAATAGTTAATTCAATGAAAACTGACAGTCATGCTTTTTGTTAGATACTTTGAATATGAATTCAATTTGTTTGGTTGACTGGATTGTTCACTTCTTACCTATTGAGCATAAGTAATGCTAGAAATTCAATTCAATTCAAGAAGTATTCATTAAATGCTTATTATGGTAGGAGTTTTGCTAAGTATTGGGGATATATTGATAAACAATGAATGTAGTAGCATTAATAGTGGTAGAACAGTACCAATAAGTTGCATAGTGGGTAAAAGTAGTACTTGGATTTGACTACTACCTTTACCACTTCCTAAGTGATAGATCAAAGGCACATTACTTAACCTCAGTTTTCTCATATGTGAAATGTGGCTACAAATAGCATGCAATTTGTAGGATTGCTGTGAGGATTAAATTAAGTAATATATGTAAAAAGTACTGGCAGCTGATAATCACTACATACAGTTAAGCTATTATTACTATTATTATGATTTGCTTTTCATGTGCCAGAACTTACATTACTTCATTTAATTTTTATAACAACTTTGATGAGGAGATTGGTATTATAGCTGAGAAACCAAGGCTTATAGAGGCCAATAAGTATCTTACCTGAGATCATTGATATGTTGATTGATAGAAGAAGAGTTTATACCCAGAGTATACTTGACTGTCAACCTAATGTTAATATAGTCCAGTATTTTCTCTTACATGTACTTAGAGAATTCATTGTTCAATGGGGAAAAAGCACACATTATATATGAAAGCTTTGTTGTTCTGCATTTCTCTTTATTGTTAAAAAGCTCAGTTACAGGGGATGCCAGGATGGCTCAGTGGGTTAAGTGCTCACTTTGCAGCCCTAGCGACCAAGGATCGAATCCTGGTCCTGGCCTGTGCAGACCCATATGCTGAACTGGGGAGTGCCTCCAGTTCAGTTCTCACTGGGGTGAGATCCTGGCCCAGTTCCTGCCCTGTGTAGCCCCGCGCCCACCTGTGGAATGAAACTATGTGGAAAAACCAATGATGTGCAACTATGGAGACTGTTCTGAGCCCTCTCTCTTCTCTCTTTCTCTGTATCTCTCTCTCTTTCTCTCTCTCTCTCTTCCTCTCAAAAATAATAAAAATAAATCTTTAAATAAAAAAAAAAAAAGCTCAGTTACAGAACTGAATCATTTGTTCTTTATTTGGATACTCATTCTGCCCTTGACTTTGATCCTGTTTCAACATTATTTTTTAAGGTCTTCTGACTGCCTGCTCATGGGGTTAGGTTCCCACCTTGCTGTAGTTTTTAAATGCTTTCAATTTTCACACCACATGATGGGCATAAGAAAGAGGTCATGGGAAAATGAGAAGAAGGTCAATAAATAATGTGAAGGCAAAGATATAAACATTTAGGACCAAATTGAGTGCGCAGCTTCTCTTGTGTAGAAATAGCTTTTCTGTGGTTAAAAACAAAAGAGGCTATTATTTTGGGGGAAAGACGACAGAACTTTGGATGCTGAGGCATCTGGGAAAGGAATTTAAGTAGATTGAAACAAAAGAACTTGGTGCAGAATGAAGGTAGGGTAACTATAATGCTTCCACAAGAGACATCCTAGGACTTAACATTAGTCTTATTAATATATGCCTTGCAGGGTAAATGAAAACCAACCTGCTTCTCCTAAGAGAAGAAATTATTTAACATTTCCTTTCTTCCTCTCTATCCGGTTACTCTTTGGTAATGTTTTTAAACTCTAGATCAAGGGATTGGGCTAATGTTGCCCCCCAAAATAAAGCCTTATGAACAATATATACTTAGAATTGAAATTCTATGTGGAAGATGGATGAATACCTAAAAATCAGGCAACTATCTGAAAGGAAAAAAAAAAAAGGCTTTATCCTAAATGAAGAAAATTCCAGTGCATATCAAGTATGACACAAGGCTGATACCCACCCAGTGGCCAAATATGATTTCCTGAGGGATTTTGTTGTGTTTATTCCTCTAGCATTTTTTCTTCCCTGACTTTTGGGGTGGCCCTTCTGTGAAGAGTTTCTTCATCCCAGCTGTTATGATGTTTAATTTAGAGTTGCCAACTTCTGATCTGGTGGTTCCAAGACACAGGGTGAGGAAAACAAAGCTTTTCAGTATTTCTGAATTCTGTCCCCCACCCGCATTGAAATTAATGCTTTCATCTGTGGTCATTCCTAAATTGTTTTCAACCCTAGCTTCATCTCTCCTCTCCCCCAGAATAGCAGAACAATTACTAATGGTAAAGATCCATGTCCATGTCCAGAGTTCAAATTACTTATGCCCCACGCAAACCTTAATTTATTTCTCTTTTTCTTTTCTGTCTCTCTCCTTTCCTCCACCCAAGTAAATTATGATAGTTGTGTGTGTGCACGCGTGCGCGCGTGTGTGTGTGAAACATTTACTTGAAAGAGCTTTTTTCTTTTTAATATAAAAACTAGATTTTGGCTTTTAAACAAAGTAGGGTGTATTTTTTCTTAGGAAAAACAGGGTAATCTTAACAGCATAATCATCTGGTTTTGATCCTAATGTTAGTCTGTGGGATGGCTTGACACTTCCAATAAGGGAAGTGGTGGCATTTCATTTTAGAAACACATAAAGACGACTACTTTCCACTCTCTCCTGCCCTTGGTCTGAATTGTTTAATGTTAATGTGGCGTGGTCTTGACTGGTCTTGTGTTTTATGCCTGGTCTGCTGCAGGACTAGGCAAATAAGGAATTAGGGGTAAGCACAATTAATACTTGAAGGCAGAAAGCAGGGTATAGATATAGATGAAGAAACCAGCCCTTTTATCAAATGTGAACAGGTATAAATCTTATAGTACTGCATCATGTTGCTTTCTTCCCTTGCTATTAGGGCTATTAGGTTGGTACAAAAGTAATTTGGTTTTGGACTGTGCATTTTAAATCATTATAACTAGGTTCAAACACATCTTTATTAATCAAAATAGGAGCCATTACAATCAACACATTTTTGTTAACAAAAAATAAATTTGTATATTCCTATAGCATTAAAATCTGTGCTTTGAGATTCAACAAATTCTTGAAAAGCATTTTCTGTATTCTGCTGGTTGTGGAAGCATTTTCCTTGCAAAAAGTTGTTGAGATGCTTGAAGAAGTGGTAGTCAGTTGGTGAGAAGTCAGGTGAATATGGTGGATGAGGCAAAACTTTGTAGACCAATTCATTCAACTTTTGAAGTGTTGGTTGTGCAACATGCAGTCAAGTGTTGTCATGAAGATTTGGGTCCTTTCTGTTGACCAACGCTAGCTGCAAGCATTTAAGTTTTCACGTGTCTTATCAATTCACTGAACATACTTCTTGGAATGGTTTTGCCAGGATCCAGAAAGCTGTGTTGGATCAGACCAGCAGCAGACTACCAAACAGTGAGGATGACCATTTTTACTGGTGCAAGTTTGGGTTTGGGAAGTGCTTTGGAGCTTCATTTTGGTCCAACTGCTGAGATGGTCATCACTGGTTATTGTATTTTTTATAAAATCCACTTTTTTTCACACTTCATAATCTGATCAAAAAATGGTTTGTTGTGTAGAATAAGAGTAGATGACAATTCACAATGATAATATTTTGGATTTTTGGTCAGCTCATGAGTCACCCACTTATCAAGCTTTTTCACCTTTCCAATTTGCTTCAAATGCCAAATGACTGTAGAATGGTCTATGTTGAGTTCTTCAGCAGCAGCTTCTCAAGTAGTTAAAAGAGGATCAGATTCAATGGTTGCTGTCAATTGGTCATTGTCAACTTCCAGTGGCCGGCCACTATGCTCCTCATCATCAAGGCTTTCATCTCCTTTGCAAAACTTCTTGAACCACCATTGATTGCACTGTACATTTGTTAGTAGTTCCTGGGCCAAATGTGCTGTTGATGTTGCAAGTTGTCTTCACTGCTTTATGACCTATTTTGAACTCGAATAAGAAAATTGTTCAAATTTGCTTTTTGTCTAACATCATTTCCATAGTCTAAATATAAAATAAACAGCAAGTAATAATTATCAAAAAAACATAAAGTGAGAAATGTGCATTAAAATGATGTGTGACATAACCACATTTATTTAAGAATGTATTTCAATATCAACAAATTTCAACAATGCAAAAACCACAATTACTTTTGCACCCACCTAATACATTCAACATGCTATTATTCTGTGAATAAATCTACATCTGGCAATGGAAAGTATTTAGATCAAATGTTGAAATAGAAAAATGTGGTTCTTTGGTTCTTCTGGTAACCTTAAGTGTCTGGTATAACATGGCTATTCCCACATGGCTTTTTTAAAGAGCCCCCACAGATTTGCTTTTAGGTAGTACCCCATGCTCTGAATATTTTCCTTTATCATCCATGGTAAGGATGGACATCCACTGACCTGAAATAATTTAGTGTGTTCCCTACCCCTTATACGCATCTCTTCCCAGCCATGTATAGCTAGCTAGCTGGTTGGAAAAATATTAGCATTATTATAATATTTTGCGTTAACTATAGGAATCTTTTAGAATTAATTTTTTATCCCTAAAGAAATTCTGCTACTATAACAAATTAGTGGAAATTTCAGATGATGGCAGGCTAATTGGGCAGGTGTCTGGAGTAAACAGGCCATCGAGTGTTTTATAGGATCTTACGCATAAGTTCAAAGCTGCCTTTAAAACTTTACTTGTTTTCAATTGACAAAAATCCCTATTACTTCCATCAAAAGGGCGTGATGAAATCTTGAAAGAAAAAATGCGTATTTAAAAAGAAGGAAGGATGAGTCTTTATGTTAATTTAAGGCTTTTTAAACAAAAAAGTCCAAAGATTAAATGGTATCCCCAATATTTTATAGCAGTCTAGATGAGAAACACACACATTCTTGTGTTGTTTTTGTTATATTACTCTAGAGTTTTTTGTAATCTTTTTTGATTCTAGGACTTTGGACAACTCATGTTCATGTGTCCTGTCTTTTTCCTCTTTCTGTCTCACCTATATTATTTATATTTTTGTTTACATATACAAAAAAAAATGTTCCTTCCAAGTAGTCAAAATTTCTATAAAAGGTTGTTCTGTTTTAAGTATAAAGGTAGGAATCTCCTTTTGGCAAAATTGAAAATATTTAGGAGATCTAAGTCACATTTGTACTATTATTGGCATTGACATTGTATTTGACTCATCCCTGAAATAACAAATATGGTGGAAACATTTTATAAATAAAGCTTGTGTTGAATGGATTCATATATCTGATTTACAGACTAGGCATGACTTCTTTGGAATTTTTGTGTTTATGAAAATATACTTTGTACACCGCACACCTGAATTTGTATAATAACTCACTTCTGCTGAATGTAGGAAAATAATTTCTTCCTGTTTAAACATTAATATGTGCTTCTTAATGGATAGCTAAGAAAATGGGCCTTTAATTAACATTTTTTCCTGGGTATATATTCATATTGCTGTTCTGCAAATTAGAAGATAATTAAAAACAGAAACTGATTATTTTAAAATTAGTTCCACAATTTTATAGAAAGACCTTTGCTATTGCTTTCTCATTTTTATATGTTGATTAGCTTCATTTGACTATTTTACACATATTAACATTTTACTATCCTTTGGTTTGATTCAAATGCAATAGAAGATTAATGAAGCATTTTTCTACCCTTTAATTCTTGTCTTAGACCTAAAACTTCTCTTTACTTTTTATTTTTTATTAAGTCAACAGCAATTTCTATTTACCTTTTAGAACAGCTTAATAATGATTTGAAATTAGTAAGAGATTTAGAAATTTTGAATATTTTAATAACTTTTATAATAACTTTTATACTAGTTCCTCAGATTAATTTGTCTCACTATAAATGAGCGCTTGATTAAATTTAGAATTTAGGAAGCTATTGGAAATATATTTTTTAAAGATTTACTTTATTGTTTTTGACAGAGACAGAGAGACAGTGAGAAGTGGAAGGGCCCAGGCGGTCTCCACAATTGTATGTCATCAGTTTTCGATATGGTTTCATTCTACACTGGTGGACAGGGAGCCATGCAGGTTGGGAAATGGGCCGGGGGCCTCTCTCATGGGAGGCATGCCCCCTTGAACCAGGGGGTGGGAGGGTGAGAGCCGAACTGGGGACCTCCCACATGGGAGACACACTCCAGTTCAGCATATGGGCCCACATGGGCTGGGGCCAGGATTTAATCTTTGGTCCTTGGGGCTGCAAAGTGAGTGCTTAACCCCCTGAGCCATCCAACTTCCCTGGAAATTTTTTTTTTTTTTAACTGAACTGGGGGCCTCACTGCATTTGGGAAGCACATCCCAGTTCAGCATGTGGGTCCGCCTGGGCCGGAGCCGGGATTCGATCCTCGGTCCTCGGGGCTTCAAAGTGAGCGCTTAACCCACTGAGCCATCCCGGCTTTCCCGGAAATATTTTTTTTAAATACCAATTTAATATAAAATTCTACACTATTGGATAACTTTTTATTCTAAATTTGTCTCTATAATACTGCTAATTTATTTTAGGAGTTTAAAAATAACATCATTACGATGTGTATTTACAGGTGTTAGATTCAATGTTCTGTATATGTTTATTAGGTTAGTCTGTTATTTTTTCTGTTTGAATATTTTGTCCTTTTTTTCCCCTGATTCTTTTATAATTTACTGAGATTGGTATGTTAAATCTGTCAGCATAATTGTGGAGTTATTTCTCCTTGTAATTCAGTTTTTGCTTTATATATATATATATATATATATATATATATTTTTTTTTTTTTTAATATATTTATTTATTTATTTATTTTTGACAGAGAGAGAGAGAGAGAGAGATAAAGAGACAGAGAGAGAACTGAACTGGAGGAGCTTCCAGTTCAGCATATGGTTCTGCATGGGCCGGGGCCGGGATTCGATGCAAAGTGAGCGCTTAACCCACTGAGCCACCCCGGCTTCCCCTGCTTTTTATATTTTGAACTCATGTTATCAGATGCATACAAGTACAATTCTAAAATTGTCTTCCTGGTAATTGAAATTCTTATCATTATGTTTGACACACCCACTTTATATACTTAAAATACATTTAAGTATTTTTAATAATGATACTTAAAAAAAAAGAGATTTATTTTAATATTTGAAAGAAGGTGAGAGAAAGAGATAGAGAGAGAGAAAGAGAGAAGGGAAGAGGGCCCAGAGCAAGCACCATAGTTGTACATCATTAATTTTAAAATGTTTTTATTTCACACAGGTGAATGTGGGGCCAATCACGGCGGGAACTGAACTGGGGCCTCTGGCGTAGGAGGCATGAATCTTTGTCACTGTGCCAGCTCAGTGATTACCAGTTGCTCCACAGTTCAGCATATGGAATTTGCACAGGCTGGGGCTGGGAATCAAACCCTGGACTTTGTGATTACAAGGCAAGTGCTCAACTTGCTGAATTATCCCGGCATCCCCTGACCAAGTGTATTTTTGAAAATCATTTTATTTATTTCCTTTATTAGCTTGGTAGTTATATGCTATAGTTACATTTAGTAATTAATCTATGCATTACTTTACTTATCAAAGTCTAACATTAATAAAAACTTTATCCTTCTTCCAGATATTACAGGCAATTTAGTATTTCATTTCCCCTATACACAATTTTATTTTTTCCTTCATTTTGACTTTTTATGTTATTTCAAATCTATTTCTCTATAGAAATGGAGAAGGCAGTTTATAGGAAGGCATAATAATTTAATATTGTTAGGTACAATTCTTACAACAGTTTTAACTATATAGAAATTTCAAATTTACTTACATGTGTCTTCCATTAATTTTCAGAGCTGCAAAGGAACATTTCAGTTAGTGTATGAATTCTTATGTTAAAGATTTTAAAATAAATAGTACATTATAAGGGTGGATTTTATATATATATATATATATATATATATATATATATATATATATATATATATATATATACATACACACACACACTTTAGGATATTTATTACAATGGAACAATTCCAAACCAAATATATCTACTTACCTATCCTGTGTAGCACTTGGTGGGCACTTCTAATCTGAAGATTCCTCTATGTGTTTTATTTTGGGAAAGTTTATGCCATTTCCTCAGTATTCTCTTTGTAGCTCTTCCATTAGATACTCGTATAAGTTGGAGATTCCCAATTGATCTTTCATATATTTTTAAAAATTTTTATTGATTTTGAGAGAGAGAGAGAAAGAGAGAAAGAGAGAGAGAAGGGGGAGGGCCCAGAACAGTCTCCATAATTACATGTCATTAGTTTTTTATATAGTTTTATTCCACCAGTGGGTGTGGGTCTGCGCAGGGCAGGGACTGGGCCAGGCGCCTCCCACATGGGAAGCTTGCCCCAGTGAGAACTGAACTGGGTGCTACATCTCAGTTCAGCATATGGGTCCAAAAGGCCAGGGCCTGGATTCCATCCTTGGACCCTGGGGCTGCAAGACGAGCACTCAACCCGCTGAGCCATCCTGGCATCCCCAATCTTCCATATTTTTAAACTGCTCTTTCATAATTATGTTTTTATTTCTATCTCATTGTAATAGGTTCTGAGTAAATTTGTCAGTACTCTTCCTATTCCCTCACCACAATTTCACCTATTAAAGTTTAAAAAAAAATTTTATTTTCAGGATTTCTAATTTTTTAAATGTCTATTCTCATTTTTGCTTGTTTTACTTTGTAATTTCTTGTTGTATTTTTCCATAAATGTATTATTTCTTTATCTCTTTGAGCGTTCTAAAGTCATATCACAGTTCTTTTATTTTCATTTTGTTGCTTAGTTTTCCTCATGTATTATAAAATTTTGATTTGTAGATTCATCTTGAGGACAGTTTTTTTTTTTCCTTTGTCTTTGTTAATTCCTTCCTCTTACTTTGTTACTGTTGTGTGAATATAGTCCTTATTGTCCCCTGTTTAGAATTAGGTCTTATAGGGACAGCTCAGGGCATTTATTCATTGGTAATTTGGGAATAGCACAGATCCAATCACTTAGCCAATGGCAGTTTAGCCCAGTTCCTGATTGTGAGGATAACTGCTTTGTCTCATGTGGATAGGTACATGGTTTTATATAAACTGTAGTCCCAGGCAGCAGTTTAGTTCTTCCCAGCCTTCTTTCCATCCTACCCTCATATTTCAAGCAGAGAGACTGACTCTTCTCTTCTACCTCAGATAGTACATTTTAGTCTCCATACCTATATTAATATAAGCTCCTGGCTGCCTTTGCCTGCTGCATGCGTCTGGTTGATCCTTTATGCTTTTGTTAGAATTTTCTTCTGTTAGAATGTATGTTCCATAAGGGCAGAGACTTTGTTCTCTTCAGTCCAGTATCCTGTATCTAAAACAATGTCTATCATATAGTAAGTATTGAATAAAAGCTTGTTAAATGAATGGATTAATAAATGAATGAATGAATGTGTGGTTACTACCCACAGAAATGTTTGGCATTTTTTGTAAGTTTGGCTACATTTTTTTAGATTTTCAGTTTTTACATTTTTATCTTTCATTGCTATACACTTATTTGGGGTGGAGAATGACTCAAAGGACAAATTTACAACATCATCTTGATCTGAAGTTGTGGCCAAATATATAATTGGTTAGTTATTTGCCTAATAGGGATGGTTAGTGTGTGCTTCAGTTACTAGTACTTATTATGTCTCACACAGCCTTAAAATGCTTTAAAGTTTTAAGAATTTGTGTTCCATGAATTGAAACTAATTTCCTAAGCACATCTTGATTTAATTTTCCCATATGTTCTAATGGTGGATAACATTAAAATTTTCACATTATATTTAGCTGTATGGAAACCTGCCAAAAGGAGTCATTGAAGACAGCTTGTCTAATTAGCCTTCTTTCTGTATGATTGCAACTGTGAATGTGGTGGAAGTTTCTGCAGACTGTAACATGTCCAGAGAATTAATTAGAAACATGCCACTAAGGAGAATTTGGCATATGTATTAGTTTTCTCTTGCTGCTGTAACAAATTGCCACAAACATAGAAGTTTACAACATATATTTGTTATCTAATAGATCTTTAGACCTGAAGTCTGTCATGGCATAGTTGGATTTTTTGCTTAGGGACTCACAAAACCAAATCAAAGTTTTGGTAGAGCTGCATTTTTTTTTTCCTGGCTGTATTGGGAAGAATCTTAATCCAAGCTGTATTAATTATGCATTTTTATTTTCTGTGTTTCTGATGCTTTGCCATCTGGGGCCTTGCTAACCCTGAGAGACTGCCCCTCTAAGTGGTAGCCAAGTCCTAGAAATAGTAAATGACTTACCTACAAGGATGCCTTTCATATGCAAACTAACCAACTGTGAGCTGTACCCCCGGGCCTCTTCTGTTGGATTGTCACACTTAGGGCCAGAATTCCCTGCACTAATTACTCAGGGAAAAAGTTATGAGACATAATTATATGTTGATAGTTTAAAAATGTGACTTATACTACCTACTGTACAGTTAAAAATACCTTAGCCTCTGCAATTAATACAGGACCAAATAATGCAAATATAAAACATTTCAGAGGCAAACATTTTCCAAGATCATTTTGTACCCTTATAGGGGCATTTTGAGATGGTCACAAGTGTGTTTTTCTTGCTCTGGGAGTGATTGTTCTTTCTTTCTCTAATCTTGCTTTACCATGCCCTTTTCTCTTCTCTTTTCTTCATCATTTTTTTTTCTTATATTTATTTCTTGCTTTCCCCTTTCTCCTTCTATTTTCTATGTTTTAACCTGTGTGCAAATCCTAGTTCTGCTTTATGGATTTCACCAGTATATGATTTTGTCTCTTTATCCTAGCCTTTCAATTTCCTTGAATTATCCTCTTACTTTTTCTTTTCATTGTGTTTTTTCAACAACTGTTGCTGTATATCATCTGTTCCTCACAGTATTTTCCTTCAAAGCACACTATGCAATAATTTTTTTTTAGCAAGTACATTCATAGTATCTGTTTTTCTAGGTGAGTTAAGAGAAGTAAAATTAATGATAAATAATTGGCAATGTGAATTTAGATTTAGATATAAAACCTCCTTCACCCAGAGTGACTAATCATGTTTTCTAAAACTTAATCTTTAATTTTCTAACTTCAGAATATTACAGATTGGAACAACAGGATGAGGACAGATAACCACTTGGAGGTTAAGTGTTTTTCATTTTCTTGCCAAAACAGGAGGGCATGGCAGCCTTATGAGTTGGCTCAGGTTCAGAGACATGCTTCTCATGTTTTTCATGCCTTTATAAAAGAAGTTCAGAATTGCTCCAGCGCTAACATCTCATATGCCAAGAGTTTTGAATTTATCCCTGTAGGGTACACTATGTGCTTAATGAATCTCTGAATAAAGCTTGACTCTGAACTGTCATTATTTTCCCAATGTAAGTAGATTTACTGTAGCCTTGCCATTTGCTTGGTATGCTGCTAGGCTGCTGCTTTAATTCCTGAAACATTGGGAGGGTTTTTATTTGGCTATGTTAGTTTCAACAAAACCAGACTTGGCCTTTGCAAAATCATTGCTTTTAAGAAGTCAGGCCTGGCCTTTGAAAATCCTTAGGATATTTTGCAAGGCTTTTAAGAAAATTATTTTGTGGGAGTCAAGTCCAGTTTCCTCTCTTTCTTTTTTTTAAACTGCTACTATCATGGGCAGATAGATCACTTTTCCCTGTTTCCAGACTTAAAGTAATGCCATGCATAATATAAATGAATAGTATTTTGCCTGTGCTAGAATCAATCCTTCTACCATTTTTCTCCTGCTGCAAATAGAGAAACAAACAAGACATTGTTTTCCTATTTAACCAAATGATTCAGGTCACTTCTTTTTGTCTCTTGGTTACTCAGAGTGTAATCTTTTACCTCAGCTGCAGAAATGGGTTTCTTTCCCTATGTGTTCATGATACTTGGGTGGGACTGATACGATACAATGAGGCTCCCATAACTGTGGTGTTTGAGAGAGATGAGTTATACAGTAGTACCATACTGTCTATACTAGGCTAATGATTAGGATCACTAATTTGATATAGGATTTATTAGTATATGCAGATTCCCTCTTTTCGTATTCTAAAACAGTATACTGTCACTGAAGATTTTATGTATGTGTAAAATATTATCTATCTATCTATCTATCTACCAACTAATGTATTTTCTATCTTCCACAGTGTGAAAAGAATTAAAGGACAAAATGTAGCAGAAAAGATTTAAGCTCAAAATAAGGTAGAATTTCTTAAATGCTGAGATTGTTAAGGAATTTTTTATTGAGAATCCACTGTCTAGTATATATACTTCACATGCATCATCTTATTTAATTCTGCTAACTACCACATGAGGGAGGTATTATACTCATTTTATAGGTAAAACCTATTAAAACCCACTCAGAATTAGAATTATTTAAGGTCACTGAGAGTGGGGAAGTTGGGATTCAATACTGGGTCTTACTCCAGCATTTACTCTCTTTTTAGCACAACAATAGCTAGGATGGCTTTTTGAGGGTTCTCCCCTAACCCAAGAAAAGTGTATATATATATATATATATATATATATATATATACTGTTTTATTTTTACTGTTATATATATACTGTTATATTTATACTGTTTTATTTTTATTGTTTTTGACAGTGAGAGAGAGAGATACAGAGACAGAGACAGAGAAGGGGGAGGGCCTAGAACAGTCTCCATAGTTGCACATCATTGGTTTTTCCACATAGTTTCATTCCACAGGTGGGTGTGGGGCTGCACAGGCAGGAACTGGGTCGGGGTCTCACCTGGGTGAGAACTGAACTGGGGGCACTCCCCAGTTCAGTATATGGGTCCACATGGGCTGGGGCCGGGATATGATCCTCAGTCCCCAGGGCTGCAAAGTGAGTGCTTAACCCACTGAGCCATCCCGGCTTCCCCAAAAAGTATATTCTTATTCACATAGTCCAAGATCATTTAATTAAAGGCTAGAGATTAAAATAATGGAGAGAGAACTCTCCTAGGTGTCAGAAGATCTGGGTTCTAGAGTTGGCCTTAGTTTCCACATAGGGAAGTAGAAATACAGCTCTGGCTTTGCCTGGAGTCTGGCAGTTGTAAAAGCACTATTTACAGGCAAGGTGTTAGTACTGAATAAGAAAACGTCGGCCCTGGTTTATTTTGGGATAGAAAGAACACAATTTTGAGTTTTCCCACTGTCACTCATGGTACTTAATCCCCTACTCTTGGTCAAGAGTAGTTACTATTAGTATTCACAATTGCATGAATGAAGAAGACATGGAGAGTCAGCATAACTCATGTCTTCTGCCTTGCTTAGGGTGCTATGGAACTAGAATAAAGAACTAATATAAATGATTTCTGTTTTGTGGCAAAAAGTAAAGAATGTCTTAACTTTTGGATTCAACCCAGGATCATAGATCTTACTGCTAGACAGGTCCTTGTGAAATGATCTAACTCAGTCCTACTTTTGAGTAGGCAAAGTTTCATTCCTACTTTATGGGTAAAACAACAGAGGCTAACGTTATACAACTTACCCAAGGTCAAGAGCAATGCCACACAGAGAGGAGTGAGTAGAATCGCCTCTGAATACAGTGATCTATCTGCAAAACACCAAAGCCAATTCTGGTTTTGGAGACATCTCTTTCCTAAAGGAGCACTTAGGTTTGCATTCCACAACCAGGGAATGATTCTTCCCTGGCTTTCTAAATCAACCACCATGTTCAATCTAAAATGATAACTAAGGCTCTCTGAAGTAAAATGCTCTTGCATAATAGTTTCCTCTAACAGATGTGAAAACATCTGCATTGCATCTGCTGGCCCCAGATCACCACATCCAGCACACTTGGATAAATCCTCTGGTTTCAGAACCAGGTTGTTTATTGCTTTTCAACAAAAGTTCCTTCACTAGCCAATATTTTCATTTCAGGTGTTTAGAGTCTGCTAATCTTTCTTTCTCTCTCTCTCTCTCTCTCTCTCTCTCTCTCTCTCTCTCTCTCTTTCATTATTCAATAAACTAAACTGTGAAAACAATTTGCAAGTCTTTGATTACACCTGGTGTACGGTATGTATCTCCATGCACCGCTCCAACACTTAATGTTGCTCTGTGCTGGAATTGTGCTTCACTGCAAATTCTTGACAGGGAATTTTTTAGGGAAGCTGTGGAGGGACCCATATTTCAGATTAAGATTGAGATAAATTCGTGCAGTCTCTCAATCCTGTGATGCTATGGTTTTGTGATATCACATTGGTCAGTTGAGAGAAGTAGATAACCATTTGCTAGTGAAAGTGCTCCAGTGAAGACAGCTACTTTAAATTAGTGTATGTGTGTGTGTGACTTTTAAATGGGTCTCAGTTTTTAAGTGCCCCATGAACTATTCAAGGAAACTTTGTATCTTCAAGTGCTATTGGATATTGGCATAGACACCTGAGAGACATAGAGAAATAGGATAAATCTGTCAGTTTCATTGCTTGGGTTGAGCCATGTTCTTTCCATCACTATCACTACCTTATTTTATCTTCACTTCATGATCTGATTAGTATTATATAATTTGGCTGTATCAAACTATTTCCGTGAAGAACCAGATAGTAGGGGAAGCCAGGATGGCTCAGTGGGTTAAGTGCTCACTTTGCAGTGCCGGGGACCGAGGATCGAATCCCGTCCCCAGCCCGTGTGGACCCATATGCTGAACTGGGGAGTTCCCCCAGTTCAGTTCTCTCTCTCTCTCTCTCTCTCTCAATCTCTGTCAAAAATAAAACACACAAAACAATAAAAAACATAAATAAATAAATAAATAAATAAATGAAAAAGAACCAGATAGTAAATACTTTAGGCTTTCCAGGTCACATAAATTCTCTGTTGCATATTCTTCTCTTCCTTCTCCTCTCTTTATCCTCCCCAAACCTCTAAAATTGTAAAAACCATTTTTAGCTTGGAGGCAGTACAAAGATAGGCTGAGGCTGCTTTTGGCCCAGAGGCTTATGGATGGCAAAGTCCTGATCTATACCATAATTTTTTTTAAAAGCCTGTGTTCTATTAATTGACAGGGGTAGTGTATTTTTCACTATTTCAGTGTTGTAGTGAACAATTCTACTGCTCGTGTCTCATGCTCTTGTTCATGTGTGTCAATAGAATTTTAGTTGTAGAATCAAGGCATTTTTTTTTGTTTTAGTGTCTGCACAGAAAAGCACATATTTTATTTCCTTAGAGTAATTTACAAACTTCCAAAAGTCACTTGAATTTGTATTATCAATTATTTTAAGAGGGAGATGTATTTAAGATAATTCCTTCTGAAAAATTTAATAATCTTGTAATATATTGCTGACCTGGAATGGTATAATTTCTGATACTGAATTAATATTTTAATTTTACTAAATTTTGTATGGCCTAATACCATTATCATTTTACCCATTATTATAATTATTATTAAGAAATACTTGCGTTTAACATTGGGACAGATATTGGAAAATTAACCTTTGCAGAGGTTGTACCATTTATACTTCCATGAATAGTGTATAAGAGTGCTATTCCCTATACCCTTATAAAGCTCAATATTATTAAACTTTTTAATTCTTGCTGATTTGATGGATAAGAAATAGTCTCACATTTTAAAAATGTATTTTCCTTATTCTTAGTGATATTAGGACTCTTTTTACATTTTTTTAGGCATGTAAATATATTTTTATGTGAAATTCTGCTTCATTTTTTCTTCTTGTTATTTTGTTATTAATTTGTAGGAGCTCTCACTAATTTTTTATCTGGTATACGTGTAGCAAAATTTCCACTCAGTCTGTTACTTTTATTTTAACTTTGTTTAGAAATTTTACATTTTCATTTTAGACAAATTGAATATCTACTTTGTGACTACTAGGGGTGTTGGATTTTGCTTTGGGTGCCTTGACTCTCAGATTAGAAGTATGTCCTTTTTAATGGTGTACTGGACTAAAATCCTATCAGAATTTGACATAAGGAAAATAATGGTTATTCTCTAAGAGCATCTATGCTTTTTTTCATCTTGTCTTGTCAGGAAAAAGCTAAATGTATGGTTCAAGTATGGTAATTATCTTACGTCTTAGGCTATGCAATAGTTACTCTTCAGTGCTCAGATAGTAGATATAAACCTGAAAACAGAGGCTAGGGATATGTAGGCCAAGTATGAAAACCTAATGCCTGCTTTGGAACCTAAGGCAGAAAAATAGGTTATTAGGAGTTTAAACATGAATGAGCAGCACTGAGAATATGAATTTGTAGGACACATTTGATCAGCAGTCTGAGGGAGTTGTGAGGCTGCCTGGAAATGGGGATGGGTATGCAAAATCTAGGGGAATCTATAGCCACAGATTCTGATCCTGTGAGTTTGTATTTTCTACAGTCTCATAATCCCTATGTATAATTGTGAGAGCCCAAAAGCTCTAAAGACTCAGACTTAAAAAAAAAAAAATTGTTGTTAAAATCTGACCTAAATGAATATGAGACTATTTAATCTTTATTCACTTAGTTTGAAAACTCGGTGATGCCGGGATGGCTCAGCAGTTTGGGGTTAAAGTCCTGGCCCTGGCCGGTGTGGACCCATATGCTTAACTGGGGTGTGCTTCCCAAGTGGGAGGCCCCCAGTTTGCAAGGAGGCCCCCAGTTTGTTCCTGCCCTGTGCGGCCCCACATCCACCTGTGTGGAATGAAACTATGTCGAAACTGATGATGTAAAGCTATGGAGACTGCTCTGGGCCCTCCCCCTTCTCTCTGCCTCTCTCAAACAATAAAATAAATCTTAAAAAAAAGAAAGCTCATACATTTTGCTGCATATGTAACAGTGTGGTTGATTCTAGTTTGTTGCTCACATAATGCTGGAGGGTATATATAGTATCTAGTGTACTAGGTCTGACAATTAAGTATGCAAACTCATCCTAGAAAAAGTGATACATAGCTCATTGCTAAATACACTAGGGTCATCTTCTAAGTATTTCCCTTGGGAAGCTATGCAAGGATGCTAGCTTCCTTCAAAGCAATTTTGGAAGTCTTTTTGCAATGGCCATCGGAAACATTGTTGTATTACCCTTGATGTCCTGAATGCCATCAAAATGTTTTCCTTTCAATATTTGCTTTATCTTTGGGTAAAGAAAAAAGTCATTTGTTGACTGGCTAAAAACTCCCTCACAGACAGTGCCATGTGAGTTGGTGTATTGTCATGATGCAAGAGCCACGAAACGCTGGCGAAAAGTTCAGGTCATGTTCTTCTAACTTTTTCATATAGACTTTTCAGAACTTCCAAATAGCCAACTTGGTTGACTCTGTCCAGTTGGTACAAATTTATAATGAACAATCCCGCTGATATCAAAAAAGTTCGGCAACATCATTTTGACTCTAGATTTTGACCGAAGGAACTGTTTGGTTGTGGAGAACTGGCTGACTTCCATTGTGCACTTTGACTCTGTTTCAGGGTCATATTGGTACACCTATGTTTCATCACCAGTGATAACGGCCCAAAACATCATCTTGCCTCTCCAAAAGGTCGTGGCCAACTTTGACTTTTTTGCTTTTGTTCATTGGTGAACTCCGTTGGAATCATTTTTGCTCATACCTTTCTCATGCCAAGATTTTCACTTAAGATTTTTCTATTTCTCTATCAATGTTGACTTGGTCTACTATGCTTCTCACAGTCATCTAATGATTTTGACGCACAATTTGATGAATTTTTGCAATGTTTTCGTCAGTTCTGCTTGTTACTGAATGCCCTGACTTCTCTTCATCAGTGATGCTTTCTCTCCCCACAGAAAAGTGTTTAATCCGTTTGTACACTGCTGTTTTCTTCATGGCATTATCCCCATCAGCTTGGACTAACATGTCCCTGATTTCACTTTCAATCTTGCCAAGTATAATAAGAAACTGAATGTTTGTTGTTCTACTTCAATCTTCAACATTCTTGCAACAGCACATAAGAACATGCAACAACAATGAACGCCACTCAGCAAGATACTGCCACACATAGACACAAACACAGCTGTGAGACTCTGATATACCAGGATTATAAAACTTTACTGAGTTGTTTGTACAGTGCTGCC
This sequence comes from Craseonycteris thonglongyai, assembly GCA_004027555.1. Lineage (NCBI taxonomy): Eukaryota > Metazoa > Chordata > Mammalia > Chiroptera > Craseonycteridae > Craseonycteris > Craseonycteris thonglongyai. Next base: position 35,529 of record PVKE010004582.1, on the reverse strand, counting down.
AATGTAAGTATATAGTTGGAAGTTCATGAACTTAATTGTCAAACCTTGTATATACCTCCTTACCTCCTTACCTTTCTTAAATAAATAAATTCTGAATTCTGAAACATATCTGCCCTCAAGGTTTTTATTAAGGGATTTTGGACTTGTAATAAATATCTTACCAAGGGCCTAGACAGAATTAACTTCCTTCTTGCTTCTTTATGTTTTCTGGCTTCACTTTCTTTTTTTTTTTTAACTTTTATTTATTTATTTATTTATTTGTTAATTTTTTGACGGAGAGAGAGAGAGAGATACAGAGACAGAGACAGAGAGAGAACTGAACTGGGGGAACTCCCCAGTTCAGCATATGGTTCCGCACAGGCCGGGGCCGGGATTCAATCCTTGGTCCCCGGCGCTGCAAAGTGAGCGCCTAACCCACTGAGCCATCCCGGCTTCCCCCTTTTTTTTTTTTTATGATTTATCTTTATTGTTTTTTGACAGAGAGAGAGAGACAAACAGAGAGAGGCAGAGAGAAAGGGGAGGGTCCAGAGCAGTCTCCGTAGTTGACAGCATTAGTTTTCCATATGGTTTCACTCCACAGGTGGGCGTGGGGCTGCACAGGGCAGGAACTGGGCCAGGAGCCTCGCACATAGGCCCTAGCAAGACCTGAACTGGGGACACACCCCAGTCCAGCATATGGGTCCTCATGGGCCAGAGCCGGAATTCGATCCTTGGTCTCTGGGGCTGCAAAGTGAGCCCTTAACCCACTGAGCCATCCCAGCTTCCCCTGGCTTCACTTTCTAACATTATTTTTAATAATCCTGTTGCATATATATTTTTAGTATAAGCTCTTAATTTTTTTGGCAACAGGGTACAGAAGCCAGCCGCCAATAGGATCCATGATTATCTTTGTCCTTGTGTAATCTCCTGTATTAAATCAAAGCTGATTTGTTCTGCTTTTAACCAGTAAGCTTTTGAGTGATTTTGTATATAGAAATAGATAATTAATGCAACGAGTGATAACAATGAGCAATAAATTAATTCCAAAAAGCATTTACTGTTTGGAAACTGTTTTCTGCAGGGACCTCAAATCAATGAATTGATTTAATGTGGTATTTGATCCCTATATTGCATTTCTTGCATAATTTGCAATTGACAGAATCTGGGGTTTATCATTTATTACATATAATATTTATATTTCCCCCCTTTCTTTTTTTCCTTTTCTCCTCTGACAGAATTGCTGACATAATTTTTTTTTTATGAATAATATGTTCATTCAAATAAGAAGTTTCACAAAACTCCTTATTGTGTGAGAATTCTGATTCTGGTCCGAAAATAGTTTTCTATCAACTATATATCGTTGTGTAGCAAACCACTCCGAAACTCAGAGTTTTAAAACAATGAAAACTTACTGTTTCTCATGATTCTGTAGGTTGACTGGGTAGCTCTGCAGGTCTTACCCAGGTTCCCTCATGGAACTACATTTGGCTGCTGTAGCTGGAAAGTCTCTAAATGGTCTCAACCTTATGTTTGGGACCTTAGTTACTAGGGACAGTTGGAAAGTTGTAATTTCTCTCTCCATGTACTTCTCATCAGTATTAAAATCAAAGCTTTTTTGCATGGTGGCTGGGTCCTCAGAGAGTAAAAGTGGAAGCTACAAGGAAATCTTAAGATCTAAGCTCTGGAACTTTCACAATGTCACTTCTGTCACATTCTAAAGGTTAAAGCAAGTCACAAGGCTAACCCAGATTCAAAGAGTGTGACAAGAGCTCTTACCTCTTTAATGGAGAGGCAATGATATCATATTGCAAAAGAAGCATAGGCACAGGGCGAAGTGATTCCTTAGGGAACATTATTGTAATGATTTGCTACATTAGGAAAGATTATGAATAAATCTCTCCTAAAAAATTTGCAAGACTCTAGCAGCACACATTCATGAACAACAGAACTAGAATACTCTCCAGAAAATTTATTCATCAAACATTCATATATTGAGACTTTACTATGTTCTGTCCCAAGGCAATCAAAACACACAAGTATACTCACTTATGGAAGCAAGAAACATTTTATTTTTTTGTCTTTTCAAATTCAGTTCTTTAGGATTATGAAATGAGTGTTGTATATAAATAAACAAAGGAACAGATAGTTCTTGACTGCCTTTCATGCTTATAATTCTGCTATTCATTCCTGAGGTGCTTTGGTAGGAGGTAAATGTGGCACCCTCTGTTAGTTACTGATGCTCTCTGCAGATGTACCTATGGATCCACACACTCCTAGTCATAAAATCTGTCATTAGGGTGTTTGATAGGGCATCTGAGTCCTGTTTGGCTCCACCTGTCTTTCCTGTTATACACTTTACCATACAGCAAAGATTCCAGGAGTGAACTCATATACCTTAAAATAATTGGAGTAGGTGCCAGAGGGAGGTTACAGAATTGTCTGTCTGTTTTTTATGTGCAGAACAAAGTATTGAGCATTAGGTTATAGAAACGTAAATGAGATATAAGAAATGAAATCATAGAGCAGGAAGAGAAAATGAAAATCATTTTATCATCCCTCTCACTTGAAAGATAAGAAAGTTGAGACTCAGAAATGTTAAGAGACATGTTCACATTAAAATATCTATTTAGCAACAGACCTGAACCTACAATCTAGGATTTCTGACTTGTCTGATGTTCTTTCCACTAGTGCTTGCCAGCTTAATACCCTATATTCTTAAGGAAAGAATATCTCAAATTTATTGAGAGTTAATTTACCAGTGCTAAACTTTGAGTTTCCATAATGAATACACATAGAGGAGTAGAGCTAATTAAGTAACTTTTTCTAAACTACCAAGATTAAGAATTTCAGAGAAAGGCTTTCAACCAAGCTTTTTTTTTTCTTATTTCAGAGACCATGCTCTTAATCATTGTGCTAGCACTACTCTGTGAATGAGGGTGATGATAGTGAAAAATAACAGGGGAGGCTGGCAGCCTGCTGAGGTTACATGGATAATCTTCAGGTCTGTAGTCAAGAACTGTGCTGGAGGCAGAGATATTGCACCTTGTGGGGTGCATGGTTCATGGTAGAAGCATAGGCTGAGTTTATTGAATGAATGTCTAAATATCCCATTTCTTGGTGAACTGACAAGTCAGTAGAATGAGTACAAGTAATGGTTAGAATTTTTCTCTTGCACTGCAGACATTGCTGATGACAGTCTGGCCATGAACGAATTAAATCTAGACATTCTATGTCAGGCCATAGATTCATTTTTAATATTCTACTTTAGAAATGGTTAGAGTTGTGGGCTATTCATTCATTCATTCATTCATTCACGCCTTGTTTCATTCAAGACATTAAACACCAGCTATATGGAAGACATTGTATGAGGCACTGAACCATTTCAAGGTTACATTTGGAAGCTGTCTCTACCTTCCTTTTAGCTTTGATCTTGTCATTCTATTTATTGTGGCTCACAGTAATTTCTTTTCTTTCTTTTGAGGTAACAATCAATGTTTGCCCATTTTTAAGTTCATGGCACAAGTAAAATTTTAAAGTTTCACATGATTTTTTGATATGGTATTTTTTAAGGGATTCAGAAAGAATAACCACAAATTTGCCCTTGGTTAATTTGCATGTAAAATTATTGTTGTATTAGTTAGATTATAGCTGACTGATGTAAAAAACCCCAATGATATATAATGGCTAAAACATGAAGTAGGTATGTTTCTTGCTCATGTAAAATTCCAAATGGATATTTCTAGTAAATTGATGGTTCTCCAATTAGAAATTCAGACTCTTAGTTACTCTCAACGTTGTTGTGCACGTCATATCATGGTGACAGAAGAGGAAAGAACATGAAGGATGTCACACACACTAGGGTTTTATGGGCTAGACATGGAAGTATCACCTATCTTTCTGCTTACATTCCTTTGATTGAAATTCAGTTACAAGGTGAAACCTAACTGAGGGAGCCTGGAAATTACACATTTCTGTATGCTCAAACACAAGAGGACATGGTAGAAAAGAGGGGCAGGACTGTGAAATCCTCTGACTTACCTCTCTCTTAATTTACTGTTCTTTAAGTGTACCCATTTTCTTGCATTTCATGTAATTATTTATGAAGTTTTTTATTTCATAACAGTAAATATTATATTGTTAAGGTTTTGTTTTCTTTTAAACCATGTTCAATTCTTCTATTTCATAGATGAGAAAAATGAGGCCCAAAGAAGTTAAGTAACTTGTCTAAGGTGCACTGATTGTTGGCAATAGAACTAAGACTAGATCTTAGAGGTTACTTGATTATTCTCCTTTATTTTAATTTGAAATAATATCTGCCCATTATCTGCCTATTATATCTGTTTTATATGTTAGCCTTACATAGAACAGTTTTGTTGAATTCATTTTATAGACACCCTGATGTGAACAGTATTTATTTATTTAAAAAATTTTATTTTTCTTGACCATAGAGGTTCTCACTATAGCCTTTAGATGGCACAAGTTAGCTAATGCAAGGCTGTTTATTGCTACAGTAATTATAAAAGGTTCAAGATAAGTTTATGAAAAATGGGAGCATTGAATAATAATTTAAACAAGTAGACGTGTTATCAGTGGTCTCCTTGCATTTAAAATCAGTCTTCTAAAGAGTCTTTATGGACAAGAAACAAGTATTTGGAGGTTTTTCCATGGGTTCTCTAATTTTGCCCATGTCAGGAGTCACTAGAAATAAATGACTCATGGGGTAGATTTTGGGATAGTATTGGAATTGGAGAAAATTTTCTAAAGTGGATGAAGTATAAATCTGGGAGGAAGGAGGTCTGAGTTTTCTATGAGTCCCCAAATATTCAGAAAAAGTTTTCTCTCTATTGGCTTATGATACTTATTGTGGATCCTCATGGTATATGCTAACTATTTACCTCACCAGGGTGTTCTGAAGACCTTATGATGATATCTGAAAATCATTTTATGTGCCACTAAGATGGTGCTATGAAAAGATTCTACAGTACAATGCTTTGCCCTTGGTAGGTCTACAGAAATTGTGGAATTGAATTTTCCCACTTGATCTTCTTTTCTTCATTCTTACCCTTGAAGAGGTTGTAAACTCTTTTCCTAAGGGGTAAGGAGAAGTGGTATTTTTTTATGTGCTTTTTATATCGAGCTGTATTCCTACAGCTAGTGTGAGGAATCCTAGGCAAATCCTCTTTCTCTTGAGATCTCATTCAGTTCTGAAGATGATAGCTAAGAATAAAATCATATACAGAAAAAGCAATATAAAAGCAAAACTCTGAGTGATTATGTGAATAAGTAGTCTTTCTACCATTAGCATGTGCAAACAACTATTATATTCAGAGTGGAATCTGAATTAGAGTTTGAATATGCTAACTTCATTTTTCCTGACAATGTCTGTTCCCAAGTTTACATAGTGATATAAAATTGGCAAGACTAACCTTTGGTTTTCCTGGACTCACAATGGTGGGTCCTTTATCATTTGGGGTGGTATTTCCTTTTTTAGCTCACTTCCAACAGCTAAACTCTTCTTGTTCACTGACAAAATCTACTCTCTCACCCTTTACAATAAAGCCCATGTGACTCATGCTGACCTCACATGTTCCTGATCACCATGTTTTCAATTTTAAATCATCTGAACCACCTCTTAATCCAAAGATAGAAAGTTAAAGAGATGTACTATTTTTGTAAAAAATGTATATGGGGTCATTATAAAAATTCAAATGGCATAGATAAGTACGTCCCAAATTTTGTCTCCCAAAGATTACACTTTGGTGAAAATTCTTCTCTATGCATATATTCAAGTTAATGCATACATACATATGAGGGCTGTCTGGAAAGTATCCAGCCACATAACCATTCTCATTATATTCACAATGGCTGGATTTATTTCCAGCTAGCTCTCATACATATGCACAAAAATAAGATTTGAGATGCTGTGATGAAACTTAAGTCCTCTAGCAAGTTGCCTATTCCAACAGCTGTAATTTGCTTTGCCTACTGATAAGACACTGGCACATGTTTAGTTATTTAAAAACATTATATCTGTTTATCTTCTGTGATTTAAAGACATATGTATCTTTTAAAATTCTAAAACACAAAGGGTTATTTCTGATGATTCTTATAATGGAAAATAATTTGTTATGTCCATTTTTATTTTAATACATCTTACTGCACAGATTTTGGTAAGAGAGAACAGATATTCATATTTTTACCCTTAGTTCCCCATTAGTAGAGATAGCAAGTATGATTTCTATTGACTGCATGAGGGAAAAGGCTTAGGAAATGTTGAGTATGATTCAGTGAAGAAGTGACTAGAAATGTCTATGAAGCTAGTCTATTGATTTAGTGACTCTTTTGTCTCCTAGAACAGAGTTTGCTATCATAAAACAATGTTATATCTTCACCATCATTTCCTTTATTTAATTTCAAAAGTTTATTAAAATTATATATGGAAAATATCTTCCTTGGAACATAGAATTCTGTACACCTAATCTCTTAAATAATTTCCCCCACTCCAAATACCTGCCAATTACTTTTTATGTTTCAGGTTTACATTTGTCCTCTCTCTTGTCCTTATTATAATCTAGACCACCATTTTTTTTTTCTGTTTTCCATTCTGAAGAATATGGATTTCCATCCAAACTATTTAATTAATTAGTCAAATAGCTAAGCAAATTAATAGTGTGTCAGGTACTATGAAGGTGATAAGAAGAGACAGTCCCATTGAGTGGTCTAGCCCTTGAATTTTGGACTCTGATGGCCTGAATTTGTATACCTGTTTCACTAGTTGTGTGAACATGGGCAATTTCACCTCTGTGAAGTGAAGATAACCATAAAAGTAGACTGTTGGTATAATTAATTGAGATTATCTATGTAAATCAGTGAGCATAGTACCAGGTTCTTATAGTCAATAGATATTATTATTTATAATTCTTTTTTTTTCTTTTTCTTATTTATTTATTTATTTATTTATTTATTTATTTTTTGGCAGAGAGAGAGAGAGAGAGAGATACAGAGACAGAGAGAGAACTGAACTGGGGGAGCTCCCAGTTCAGCATATGGTTCTGCACGGTCCGGGGCCAGGATTCGATCCCCAGTTCCCCTGCGCTGCAAAGTGAGCACTTAACCCACTGAGCCATCCCGGCTTCCCCTATTTATAATTCTTATTCTTCATTATTACTGAAGAGTATTAAACATGAATCTTGTCCTAAGAAATTCACAATTGAGCTGAACTAATATTCATATACAACACCACAAAGAATAGAATAGTGATGTAGACTGAGATTGGCAGTAAAAGCTATAATGAAGGAGGAATCTTGAAAGGTAGGTAAGACTTGGATCTACAAAGAAGAAAGAGTCAGAGTTTCCTGTACAGACAATATGTGTTAAAGCTTTCTTTTTAGTATCAAGACACTTAGGAGCCCTCTATTTTTTATGTGTAAACTGCTTCTAGGGCTAGGTTCTGGCTAGACCTAGAACACCATGGCTTCAGGGTCTCTTGAGTTTGATGAATTTGTTCTGTGGGGATTAATAGAGTAGATAAATGAGTAACAGAAATGGCAATTAAACAATGTGATAGGACAGACTGTGGCATAACAATGATTAATGGGATGCCTCAGGTGAGCACTGAGCTACAAGGCAGAACTGAGAACTCTTGGTATACCAAAGAAGTGTCATTAATCAGTATTACATCATGCTTGAGAGTAGTTTATTGAAATTATAAAATAGGTACTTAAAATAACATTAAAAGCACAATTTTAAACATGCACAATTGATTCTAGTGAATTTCTATGCCAGAAATAAATTCCAACCTTCCAGAGGACTGTACCCAAAGAAAAAGAAAAAAAGCTGTGTTCCTCATAGCTGAAACTAGCCCACTGACACTGTGTGGTCCTGCCAACTTTACCTTCTTAAAACTTTCTATTCATTTGAAACCACAGTAGAGACCAGCAAAAACAGAAACGAAATTTTGGCAGTGCTTCTTCCTGCCTCATGCACGTTGTAATGTCGACCTAGCTGTCAGCCAAGGCTGGCTGTTTCTTCCACAGTAGATTGCCAGGGACTGTGTAAAGGAAGAGGTCCTGGACAATGCACAAGCATCTGCTGAATTTGGTACAATCTACTGCATCTACACATCAAAGAGAAAAGATGAGGTTTGGTGGTAAGGAAGAGGAATCAGGTCTTTCATTGTGAGTTGCTATAGTGGGTTCATTGAGAATCAAGTGGTTAGACAAAAGGTCAACATCCAGAGTTGTATTTTTGTTGTTAATTGGGTATCTCGGAGTTTAGAAAAGAGTTCAAGGTTGGGAGAAGGCTTTTCCAAACTGAGTTTGGAGAGATGAGGGCAGGTGAAGCAATGTAGCATAGAGCTGATGTCCCGACAGATCCCAAAGAGCTGTCTAGAATACCTACCTGCTAAAACCTCCTCTGCCACCTACCCACTTTCATGGGTAAGCCTCTCTTTCCCTTAGCTTCAGTACCCCTCAAGGGACTCTGCTATTCACTCATCAGAATTAATGAACTAATTGGATACCTACTTTTTCTCTTATATTTTCTCCAGGAAAATAAAAGAGCTGTGACCTCATGCTAAAACAAAGGGGAAAATACCTTTCTCCTTTTCCCCTATTCTGGTCCTAGTGATTCAGATTGCTACCTCATTGGAATTGCACAATTAAAAAAATTTTTTTTAACTTTGTTTTGATCCTTGTAGGAGGTTGAATGGTGACCTATCAAAAGACATGTACATCGAGAACCTGTGAATATTAGCTTACTTGAAAAAAGATTCTTTATAGATGCAATAAAATTAAGGATTTTGAGACGGGGTTATCCTGGCTTAGGATAGGCCCTAAAGCAAATAAGTGTTCTTTAAGAGAAGAGAAGAGAAGAGGAGAAGAAATTTAGAGAAAACACAGATAAAAAGGCATTAAAAAGAGGCAGAGATTGGAATGATATATCTGCAAGCCAAGTATTTCCAGGATCCACTAGAACTTAGGAGAGAGGCATGGAATGGATTCTCCCCCAGAACATCTAAAAGAAACCAAACCTTGTCAACACCTTGATTTTGGACTTCTGGCCTCCAGAATTGTAAAAGAATAAATTTCTGTTGTTTTAAGTCACCAAGTTTGTGGTAATTTGTTATGCCAGCAATTGAAAACTGATACAGTCTTGTAGAGCTTGCCTTAAGTAGCAATTTTGAGTTGAAAGCATCCAGAAACTGCTAACTCTTTGACTTTAGTATTCATTGGTTACCTCTACAATTTACTCCTGAAGTCTGAGACTCTGGGGCCAAGGGAGCAGGGAGCTTTGACATAGATGAATGGATGAGTCATTCTGTCAGTTTTATTGCAGACCATGCAGTAATACTGTTCTTTTATTCTGAAATGGTGGAAGCCTTTTATTCCACAACTGATGCCAACCAGCTTGCTATGATAGCTGTGAAATCAGATGAGTTAAAATGTTTTGATGAATAGCTAAAATACCACCTAAAAAAAATTTTTTTTAATCATCTGTTAAAAGAGCACAATTCTGGAAGTGATCTAAGTTCTATTTACATTAATTTAGTCATTAAAATATGTAATAAGCACACTCAAGGACTCTGTCTTCTTGGGATTTACATTCTATGAGGTTATTCAATTCAGTACAATAAACTTCATTTGACTTGGTTTACTCTGCCTTCAGGTTTCACTCAGTTTAGGTATAAAGATCCAGATATACAAAATAGATAATAAAGAGGATAATAACTTGCTTTACAGAAGGTTCTTTGCCTCATAAAAGGATTAAATACAAGGTTTATTCATTCATTCAGAAAATATTTACCGTATTGAGAATTTATGTGGTAGACACCATTCTATGCATTGGGATATAGGAGTGAACAAGGCAACTTTCCCACCCTCATCAACATTACCTTCTAATGGGAGAGACAGGCATTGAACAGATAAACAATCATATAAACTTATAAACATATAATACGTTATTAGATAATAATAAGTAATATGAAGAAACCCCTCTTCCCTGGTTGTCTGAACATATTTTGACAGGATGTTTCTACTGTTTAGGACTCTCTCTCTCTCTCTCTCTTTTTTTCCCCAAGGAACCTTGCTTCCACTGTAATATTTTTTATTGCATTTTGAACTAGGCTTCCCTCTTTACTTTTATTCCAGATATTTAGAGAAGGAGTAAGTGAGTCACATAAAATCCTCTTCTGGGGAATGCACTGCTTTGTGAAATGAAAAAAAAAAAAATTTGGGGATGCTGGGATGGCTTAGCGGGTTAAGTGGTCCAATTGCAGCACTGGGGCCTGAGGATCAAATTTCAGCCCTGGCCCATGCGTACCCATATGCTGAACTGGGGTGAGCTTTCCATGTGGGAGGCCCCAGGTTTGACCTCCATCTCAAGGGGGCATGACTCCCATGCAGGAGGCCCCCAGCCAAGTTCCCGCCCTGCGTGACTCCCAGCCCCCCTGTGTGGAATGAAACTATGTCAAGGACTGATGACCTACAACTATGGAGACTGCTCTGGGTCCTCCCCATTCTCTCTGTCTGTCTCTGCCCCTCTCTCTGTCAAAACAATAAAAATAGATCTTTTAAAAAATTGAAAACATCATGAATAGTTTGCATATGTATGATACTTTATGATCTTCCAAGTATTTTCTTTAAAAACTATAAATATGGTAAATATACATAATGTAAACCTTACCATTTTAGCCATTTTTAGATGTATAGTTCAGTATATTCACACTGTTGTGCAACCATCATCTCTATCCATCTCTGTAATTCCTCTCATCTTGCAACACTGAAACTATACTCATTAAATTTATCAAGTGTTTTAGCATACATTATTTCATATTTCAGACTCTTCTGTTTAGCTCTAAAAGTACTTTTAGCTCAGTAGAGCATAGTGGTTAATGGGTCAGGCTATGGAAGGCTATCTGGTTTAAACTCTGTTAATCAGGCATTAATTGTTAATAATAGAACCTGCTTTATGAGGTTGTGAGGATTACATGAGGTTTTTTGGAAAGTATTTAGAACATCATAAACACACAAATACTGGCAATAATTAATCCCATTTTGCAGATATGAATTGCCAAAATCCACAAAATTAATAAATGGCAAGTGGAAACCTGAGCTGTGGTTGACTCAGTGTTCTTTTCTTTATACCATTCAAGAATTAATCAAGTCTCAGCTCACTACCAATGCAGACAGCATGTAATAATCCAGAATTTAGGCCAGACAAAGGAGGCTATTTTACCTGAGCCTTATTTTACATTTTGACTTCAAAGCCAAGGTCTTACAAACTTCCTTATCAGCCCTGGAATCTCTGGAGGTGCCACATAGTCCCATCTTAAAGTATGCTGGGAACCCAGGAAAGCAAAAGTTGGGGGTAGGGAAGTTGGAATAAAGGCTAATGAAGGTCAAACAGGAGTAAGGTAAATGCAGTCCACTTCTAAGCTGGCACTGGAGGCCCAAAGTTAGTTTCTTTGAGGGGAACTGATATAGGAGTTGACTTGAAATTTTAGAGTAGTAATGGTGAAGGAACCAAGCAAAGCAGGGCTAGAAAGTCTTTCTCTAAATGTAGTGGGGAATAGGATACATTTCAGATCTATGTCACAGATGTGTGTGTGTGAGTGTGTGTGTACAGACCTGTTCAAGTAGCTGGAATATAAGGCAACATCTCTCCTCACTTTCCTGTTTCACTCTTTGTACTAGTGTTCTGGGGTTGTGGGAAAAATAGAGAAACCTTTCTTGTCCCAAGAGAGGCTAGGCAAAAAGGGGGAGAAAGTTGAACTGGTCACCTTAGTTTAGGGATTGGTGAGGATGGGAAAAAAGGTCTGCTATTGATGGCACTGTAAAAGCACCTTAGTCTTTAGCTCTGAGGCTTGAGTTCTACTAATTACTGACAAATTCTACTGGTTTAGGGATTTAAAGCTCTTGAAATAAAGTGGGGCAGTCTTTACATTGTTGGATGTTTCCTTCACAGCTGGCATGGGGCTAAGATAAGACAGGAGGTGATATGGAAAAGACTTGCAAATCTGTATATATAGCCCAGATGCTGAGTTCTAACTGCCTACTAGAAATCTCCAACTGAATGTCTGCCATGTACTTCAAAGTCAACATTTTCAGAACTGAATTCACAGTCTCCTTCTTCAACCTGCCCTTTCTGTGTACCCTTTAGCTCAGTGAATGATACTCATCGTGCTCCAAATACAGTGATGCCTTGAAATTCGAACCTAATCTGTCCCAGAACCCTGTTTGAATTCCAAAATATTTGAGTTGCAAGATGAGTGGACGTTTGGATAAAGTTACGGGCTGTATAATAGATATATCCCACGTGAACAATGTGTTGATATTCAGTTTCCAAAGCAGAATTCAGATGCCGAGGCAAAATTTACTTGATTTTTTTGTTTGGATTCCAAGTTGTTTGAATTTTGGGGAATTTGGTTTCCAAGGTATCACTGTAGTCTCAGCCAGAAAATTGGAGCTGGTTTTCATTCATTGTTCTTCCACATCATTCACATCTAATAAATAGGTCATGAAATCCTACCAATTTCATCTCAATAGCTCTCAGATCCACCTCTTTTTCTCTAACACCACTGCCATCACCCACGCCCAGGCTACCGTTATTTCTCCCTTCATTATGGCAGTGGACTCCTCATTGCTGTCTTTGGCCTTTGGCTTTCCTCAGATTTTTTTTTTCCTCATCTTCATCCTACTTGGCATGGATAACGTCCAGTTATCCCTCCAGCTCTATTTGATATCACTTCCTTTAGGGATCTTTTCTGACTAAGCCCTCCCCACCTCTGAGCCCTAAGATGTGCTGAGTGTTTCTATTATAGGTGTTCCAAGCATTTAAATCATCTATTATAATTGTTTATTTAATTGCTTAATTGTCTAACTAACCTACTGGATTGTAAAGTCTGTTTTGCACTGGTGTGTTTTTAACAACTAGCACAGAGCCTAGGGCACATAGTACATAATAGCACAGAACACAGAGCAGATACCCAGCTAGTATTTGTTGAATGAATCAGTGAAAAGACCTATAAAGCACCATTTTATGGTCCATCTAAAAATAAACAAGATCAGTAGTTTAGAAAATAAATCTATGGTGTGTGTGCAAACCTCCCACTCTCAGTTCATGAGTTTGATGAACCTCAACTATATCAGTGAAACCGTATTTTCCAAATAAAAATATTCAATGTGAATTTGTGTCATAACTTTTGATGCTTGCTTATGGCAATAGCAGCTGCAACAAACAAAATTAGCAAAGAAGCAATGGTAACAAACCTCATTTATGCATCCAAGTCTTTTCTGTTTAACTCTGCAGTCCTAACAGTTGAATAATTCAACTGAAAATTTGTTGAGATTCATTGCTTTCTAAGTCCACCACATGCTTAGGCTTATTCACTTGTCACTTTCAGCTGGGAAACTATTTGTCTCTAGAGTGGCCCAGAAAGCAACTTTTTCCATGTTAATTACTCAAAGATTGAGAAAGGTAAAATAAGAATTATGGAACAGAGGGTTTGTTTTGCTTCTGGATTACTTGATAATGAGCATGTATACTTACTCTTGGGAATGCTTACAATGATGGTATTTTATAAATGATAGTTTTTCTTCTTGTATCTCTATGAATAAGATAACAATTTTTATTTTTCTAGGTCCATCAATTAAATAGCTTTCTCTGAACTCTACTGTTCCTGTAATTAAATTTTATTTATTTACTATGTACACTGCAATGTGGCAATTGCCAAAGCAGTAGATTTGTCCTAGGTTCTTGATTCCTTTGGGAGCATGTAATTTAAGCACTCATGAAGTAGATGATATGGGGTGTGAGGAAGTAATTGTAATCGAAGACTTATAGGCCAGGGTTCCTTCCTACTAACCATCAACCAGTGTTTTGGGACTCAATGTGACCTTTTAGATTGAACTTGAACTTGAATACCTTAATTCTAAGGGTGAAATTTTTTTTTTTTAAACATATTCTTTCTTTTTTAATATATATATATTTATTTATTTATTTATTTTTGACAGAGAGAGAGAGAGAGAGAGAGAGAGAGAGAGATACAGAGACAGAGAGAGAACTGAACTGGGGGAGCTCCCAGTTCAGCATATGGTTCCGCACGGGCTGGGGCCAGGATTCGATCCTTGGTCCCTGGCGCTGCAAAGTGAGCACCTAACCCACTGAGCCATTCCGGCTTCCCCGTTTTTTGTTTTTTTGTTTTTTTTTTAATATATTTTATTTATTTATTTATTTTGACAGAGGAAAGAGAGAGAGAGAGATACAGAGACACAGAGAGAACTGAACTAGGGGAGCTCCCAGCTCAGCACATGGTTCCGCACGGGCGGGGGCCGGGACCCGATCCTCGGTCCTCGGCGCTGCAAAGTGAGCGCCTAACCCACTGAGCCATCCCGGCTTCCCCTGTTTTTTTTTTTTAAACATATTCTTTCTTTTTTAATATATATATATATATTTATTTATTTATTTTTAGGGTGAATTTTTAACAAACTGAAAAGTTGAGAGTGGTTGCTTTCTTCTAGAGTTGTAATACCTAGAGCTATTGTACAAATATTTTTTACAATACTACAAAATGTACTTAAAATTATTTTAAGGGTACTAACTTTATTCTTTTCTCCATCCTTTTTTTTTTTAGTTATAAAAAAACATATTTTTTATTTTTTCATCAAAGTAAATGAGCACATAAGGAGGCCCCCAGTTCGGTTCTCCTGAGGCAAACTTTCCATGTGGGAGGCCCTTGATTAGGCCCCCGGCTCAAGGAGGCATGCCTCTCATGCAGGAGGCCCCAGCCTGGCTTCGGCCCTGCATGGCCCCCACCCACCTGTGGGGAACAAAGCCATGTCGAAAACTGATGACATACAACTATGGAAACTGCTCTGGGCCCTCCCCCTTCTCTCTGTCAAAAACAATAAAATAAAACTTAAAAAAAATAAACCCAAAAAACCCTCAATATTCTCTTAATTCCCCCACCCTGCATTACCTCTTGTCTTTCTGGCTGCACCTGCCTCCCTCAGGGAACCATTTTCAAAATCAGCAGCTGTTTAATCTAGTATTTACTTCTTATATATTAAAAAAAAAAAAAAAAAAAAGATATATTAATATATGCTGTTATTGTTTGATTGAACATTTTTAGACATTATTTTGGCTTTCTTACAACTCCTTTCCCCATTCTATTTTTTCCAAAATAGTAGAAGCACAAGTTTTGGTTGAATGCATATTTATTGATTTATTACAACTGCTATGTAGTTATATATGTATATGATTTGTGTATATGTATGATATATGTGTGTGTGTGTGTGTATATATATATATATAGTTACACTATATATATGCTATGTATATAGTTTGTAATACATACATTATGCACATAGTTTATACTATATATGCTATATTATTTAGTCCAATACACATATATAGTTTATGCTATATATAGATTGTACTATAAACTCTGTATATATTATACATAGTATATGTAGTATATATATATAATATTAATTTAAACATACTAAAGCATATTATGTATGCATATAGTGTACATATATATGAGGACTGTCTGGAGAAAGGTCGAGCCATTGTCAATATGAGAATAGGTACATGGCTGGATACTTTCCGGATAGCCTTTATATAGTGTATATTATACTATAATGACATTTCTTATACATTTCCTAAGTTTTCTTATAGTCAGTAATTATTTTATATTTTCATTTGCTTAGTTTTTATATATTTTGAATTATGGCTCTCAACAAGGTTGAATCTTCTCTTTTCTTGGCTGATTTACTCCATTGTTTTAGTGGAGTACATTCTTCAGTAGCTTCCAGTGAAAGGGTGTCTAGGTGTTTGTGTGAAACTTTGTATGTCTGAAAATAACTTTATTTTATCCTCATATAGTTTGATGTTGAAAATTATTTCTCCTCAGAACTTGTTTTGGTCTTTTTTGATTAGAACTTTCCTTCAAATATCTGGTCATTCTTGGCTATTCTCATCTTCTCTTTAAGAGTAAGGCATTGACTAGAGTTCAGTGTTTGTTGTATCTTGTTTTGATTGGAACAGGAGACAATGAGGTTGATAAGATAACTGTAAAGGGATAAGGAAAGGCTATTTTCAAGCAGCTAACCATTGGTGTTTTTCAAATCTATTTCAATTTTGTTATTTGCATATTTGAGATTTTTAAATTTCCATTTGAAAACTCTTTTAAGTTTCTTTTCTAAATCTCTTGAAAAGAAAGTACACAAACCTCAGCTAATGTTTAATTTTTAAATATAACTGGTATTGCTTATAGTCATTATAATTCCCTTGATCATTCATTCCATAATTTTCTTTCTTTTTTTTTTTTAAAGATTTATTTTTTTTTTTTGACAGAGAGAGAGAGAGAGAGAGATACAGTCAGAGACAGAAAGAAGTGGGAGGGCCCAGAACAGTCTCTATAGTTGCACATCATTGGTTTTTCCACATAGTTTCATTCCACAGGTGGGCACAGGGCTGCACAGGGCAGGAACTGGGCCGGAGTCTCGCCCCAGTGAGAACTGAACTGGGGGCACTCTCCAGTTCAGCATATGGGTCCACACGGGCCGGGGCCGGGATTCGATCCTCGGTCCCCTGGGCTGCAAAGTGAGCGCCTAACCCACTGAGCCATCCCGGCTTCCCTCCATAATTTTCTTTTAAAAATAATTTATTTGACTATTTGTCTGTTAGTTATAATATTAATTTCTCCTTGGACTTTTTTTGTCAATTTTTAAAAATATATACTCTTGCTATGCAGTTTCAGATATGTGCAGTATTAGTAGGTTTCATTGTTAGTCTATATTTTCACTACATAGTAAACATTTATTTCTATTAATAATGCGGGTTAAGAAATCACCTTTATTGACTACCAAGAGTATAAGTCTTACAGGTGTGATTGGCCTTTGATTATTTGGTAACTTGTAGTTGAAAGGTTTTTATCCCAGCCTATAAGGTATCTGGAATTGTATTACAAATATTTTATATATGCCTATATGCATTTCCCACCCTAACTAAAAAAGTTCTTACTCTAACTCCCAAGTACATAAGAACCACCATTAATGTAAACAGAACAACAACAATAACAATTAAAAACTAAAAAGTAAAATCTTATCTTTTAATATAGCTGGTGGAGTTTTAATATAGCTTGGGAGTTAAGGCTGTTGTGATCATTCTTTACTTTCTTTTAATTCTATTTCTGTGAGCTAATGTCCTTCCTTCCTTTCAACTTTATTTATTACTTTGACAATTAAAATGGGTTTATAAAAATAGACCAATTTGAAGGACAAGAAAAAGATCTGGATCACCTAAATTTTACAGCTATATTAAAAAAAAAACTTAGTTGTATATAAATTTGCATACAATATATATACAAATGTATATATACAAATATATACACATATATATATAGACATGTATATATATGTGTGTATATATATATGCACATATATAGTGTTTTCCACATACATATTTCCATATAGTGAAATGCAAAATTTTAAATGAACAATTATTGAGTTATGACCAATGTATATACCTTTTTAACCAAACCTAAATAAGAAATAGAATAGTTCCATGATCCCATAAAGACCTTCAGTTTAAAAGCTTTTAAAAATAAACTTGAGGGGAAGCCGGGATGGCTCAGTGGGTTAAGTACTCACTTTGCAGCCCTGGGGACCGAGGATCGAATCCTGGCCCCGCCCCATGTGGACCCATATGCTGAACTGGGGAGTGCCCCCAATTCGGTTCTCACTGGGGCGAGACCCTGGCCCAGTTCCTGCCCTGTGCAGCCCCGCCCACCTGTGGAATGAAACTATGTGGAAAAACCAATGATGTGCAACTATGGAGACTGTTCTGGGCCCTCCCCCTTCTGTCTGTCTCTGACTCTGTATCTCTCTCTCTCTCTGTCAAAAACAATAAATAAATCTTTAAATAAATAAATAAATAAATAAATAAACTTGAGAGATAATATTAACCAAATATATTCTGCTTAATCAATCCTTTTTTTAAAAGTGTTAATATAACTAAATAAACCTTTAAAAAAATTAACACATTCTACAATTTACTAATCATAAATACTTTATAGAAAAGATTATAATTATCTGTTGTTTAGCTGTAATTTTCTCTTCATACCTTAGAGTTTCCATATTCTCAAGTGTCTATTATCTATTTTATACTTCTTAATGATTTTTGCATTATCCTTGCTGGTGTGGGACTTTGTTTACACTTTGAGGTGTGCAATGAGTTGAAATTTTTGTTTCTGACTTCAAAGAGAAATGTTAACTTCAGTAAGTGCTGTATTTGTGCTTAGAATTCCATTTCTTTTGGAAAGAGAGTTTAAGAGATCTGATTTGTTTTTCTTACTGAGTGTGCTATGTCTGATATAATTTTCTTATTTGTCCTTTGAGGTAGGATTTTTTAATGCATCCTAAAGAGTACAGTAATGTAAAATAAACCAAACCAAAGTCACGCGTTTAGGGCCAATGCAGTTGGGATTTAACTCCAGTCTTTCCATCTCTCTGATCTTTGCTCTTCTCACTCCAGTATTTCCACTGAACTGTATCTGGGCTTTTCCATATAGCTCTTGTTATTTCCAGGTAAGATGTCTAAAATCATTCCTATTACCGTACTTCAAAATATCTTCTTAATATCTTTTAGAACAAGCTTGTCTAACCCACGACCCGTGAGTAGGACAAGCTTTGAATGCTGTCCAACACAAATCTGTAAACTTCCTTAAAACATTATGAGAGTTTTATGCAAAAAAATTTTTTTTAGTTCATCAGCTATTGTTAGTGTTAGTATATTTTATGTGTGGCCCAAAACTATTCTTCTTCTTCCAATGTGGCCCAAGGAAGCCAAAAGATTGGACACCCCTGTTTTAGAAAATGAAGGAAAATTTTATCATTCAAATCAAATATTTATTGAATACCTATATTGCTAAGTGTAGGGGTTACAGAGTTCTAATTTAGTCTTTACATTTGAGGATAAATACATAAAAATATCAATAGCTTTTCAAATTAGTACATACCACCGGAAGTCTTAAAATCTTATTTTTTAAATGATCCATACTTGGTAAGTAGTTTTGTTTTTTTTTTTGAAGGGGAAGCTGTCATTCTTTATAGACTGTTTCTGAATGAAACTGACTTTTCTCATTCAGATAGATTTTTTTTCAGATGAAAGTTTAGGAAATATGTTCCTCAAATATTTCACTGATGCTGAACTTTCTAGGTTTTTTTTTTGTATGCTGTTGTTCTTGCAGATTAGATCTTATGGTTCCATTTTTCAGGTATGTTTACTCTTGTATAGTGTTTCTATCACTTGTCTGAGCTGATTGTCTTGTTACTGTCACATTCCCTTGGCATTACTGATTCTTTGCTATGTATGTCCTTCCAGGTCTGCTGTTTTATGATCCATTGCTTTTTAAAAATAAGTTTTCTCTAGTTTAAAGCAGTAGTGCTCAACTGAGGGCAGTTTTGTCTTTCAGTGAAGATTTAGCCATGTATGGAGCATTTTTGGTTGTCAAACTGGTGGGTGTGGGGTTGCTATCATCATCTTGTAGAGGCCAGGGTTGCTGCTTTATCCTACTATGCACTGAACAGCCCACCATAATAAAGAATTATTCAGTCCAAAATGTCAATTAATAGATTCTGCAATTAACTAAATAAACATAACTACTTTACAGAAGAGATAAGACATTATGTGTTTAATCATAAAATTGAGAAATCCTGGTTTAGATGATTTTAAAATTTAGGGTAGTCAGTTTTTCTGAGTAATATTTCCAGCATTAAGTATCTCATACAAATTTCTATAAGAGGTTCACTTTGAAGCCCCCCTTTATTTTTTTCTCCAGAGACTGTCCAAAATTACAACTGACACTTTTTTTTTTTAAGATTTATTTTTTATTGCTTTTTTGACAGAGAGAGACAGAGAGAGACAGAGAGAATGGGGAGGGCCCAAAGCAGTCTCCATAGTTGACAGCATTAGTTTTCCATATATTTTCACTCCACAGGTGGGCACAGGGCTGTGCAGGGCAGGAACTGGGCCGAGAGCCTCCCGCCATAGGCTCTGGCAAGAACTGAACTGGGGGCACACTCAAGTTTAGCAGATGGGTCCATCTGGGCTGGGCCCAGGATTCGATCATCAGACTCCAGGGTTGCAAAGTGAACACTTAACTCGCTGAGCCATCCCAGCTTCTCCATGCACTTTTCTTTTTTTTTTTGATAGAAAACAAAATATAGCAGCTCCCTTTTATAGTTGCTGGTGTTTACTTTGGCACTTAAAACAAGGCTCTCACTTAAAGCATTTCCAATAGTACATTATTTATAAATCTTAACGATCACTTTTTTTCCCCTGTTTACTCAAGGGACCTCATAAATCAGTGAATAAAGAAAGGTGATTGCATTTATAGAGCTAACATAATAAGACTTCATTTTAACTTGGATTATTTTTCTAAATGTTATTGAATGAAAAATATATTCTTAACAAAGTCTTTTTAAGACTTGACCATGTTAAAGGGATTTGCATCATGAACACACCATGGCATTTGCTTAGAAAGTGATGTAGCATATGTGCTGAGGACTCTCAAGTTGAGAAACTGAACTAGATCGGTTTTTCATTGCCTCTGGTTTAACTTCAAGTACTAATAAATACTGTAGCATGAAAACATGAGGGTATTTTGGGTTTGGGACTGGGTGAAGGGTAGTTTGTTTTGTTATTCTTTTTTCTCTTGTGTTTAGGGTTTAAACTAAGATACAAGAGGAAGTAGGGAAGTTGATGCTTTGCTCTGAAGTTTTAAAAGAGAAAAAGGAGAATTTGCTTCTACTTTGTACTTGATGATAGTGCATCCTAAACTTCAACAAGGCAGATGACTTCCAGACTTTCTGAAAAGAAGTGGAGTTGCTGTGACCTCCTGTTTTCATTAACACATGACCTTTAGAATACAGGAGCACATTTTATTATTTAAATCAAATATTTATTGGCTAAATAGTTTGCTAGATGTGGGGAATACAGAGAGTTATAAGATATACTCTTTGCATTTAATGTATGCATATATGAACATATTAATAGCTTTCCGAATTAGAACCTGCTAATTGCATAAAGAACAAGACAGGCAGTTTCTGCTACTGTAGTTTCCTTTCCCTTCTTACACAGTCAACCCTGCCCTGAACTTGCTATGGGGCAAAGTCAGAGCTCCGAGAGATTTGCTTGGTATGACGCTCTTGCTTCTAGTGTGCTGAGGTCAGTGCATCCTGACTATTGGGTATTGCTTGAACACGGGTTTTCTGTCTATATCAAGGCCTCCTTGGCTTGATGTTTGACTCTCTGACAAACTTTTCTGCATTACTGACCTTTGTGCTTTGCTGTCTCTCCTCTCTGTATTGATTCTGGGAGGTGACAGCCTGCACTGGCCCTATAGCACACCTACCAGTGCTTAGCCTCTAACACCTCCTGCCACTCCTTTTTCCCACCCTAATCATACTTCTCCTCCTGCTGGGGAACATACCAGACTTCATGGAGGAGGTGAGACTTCAACTGAACATTGCACAAAACAGCGTTTGAAAAGATTTATGAGAAGACACACACATCAGAGTGGAGACAGGGAGATTCATGGAAGTGTTATAGTAGTCTAGAATAGAAGATATAGCCCAAATTGGTGGCAATAAGAAAAGAGGAGATTGATAAGGAATTATCTAGATTGACTGGGCAGAAGAAAAAAAGAGGAAATTTTTAGATTCTTAGAAATGCTAACTGTAAGAACAAAAAGTTTTGCTCAGGAGGTAAAGGTGACCACCTGGGGGAACATGAGCAATGGCTGAGGGATCATTCCCCACTAGAGTGACCGAATGTCCTGATTTGTCAAGGTCTGAAAAGATTCCGTGCACATGGGAGTTTTGGTATCAAAACAAAGATGGTTCTTGGCAAACCAACCAGTGCCAACGTCATATAGTGTGGTATTGTATAAGAGCTTATATCTTGTTCTTGGTGAGGAGCTCTTTTGATATCTTAGTCAACTTTTCCTGGGTCATCTTGAACACGCATTTCAAATAGTTGATGGGGTTTTAGTCAAAGAGGTTGAGATTTTATAACTGGGCTAGATTTTCATATGTAAGAGTGGCAGGTGTCTGTATGAGTATAGTCAAACTTCATACTTAAAACTTAACCCCTTCCCCTCTAAAAAATTAGAGTTCAGTTTGCATAAATGAAAATTCGCTCTTTCTTTTATGATTTTATTCCTTGTAGTGAATGCTTACTGAAATGGCTCAAAGCAGGAATTAGAAGGATGAATAGAAGACAAGAACAAGAAAGAAAGAGAAGAACTCTTTGAGTAAACAAAAAGATTTCTGAATCTCTGTTCTCTGAGATACAGATGAAGAACTAATGAAGAGTTTAAGGGTCTTTGAGCAATCAGAATAGATGCCACACATTCATGCACTGATGCTTATGCATTTAGATCAGAAGGCTAAGCTTCAGAATATGATTTGCATTTAATGTAGATGTTGGGTTTTTACAACAAACTTATCTGAAAGCTGGAAGCAGTAAACCCGAAGTTTGCTTCTAGGGGCTGACAAGCAATTCAGTGCGAAGTGACCACTGATTATTTGATAATATGAAAAGAGACAGAAATAAAAATTTACCTAAGTAATCAAGAAAGGATTGTAGCCTATTTAATATATGGGTAATTATCCCATGGATCTATTGTTGTTTTATATATCAATGTAATAACCCTAAATTATTAAGAAAAAGTTAAAAATCAAATACATTTAGCATACCTTGTTTGAGATTTAAAAGAACTATTTAACATTTTAGAATTTCTATGAAATTTTACATTAAAAGGTCTTTAGTTTCTGAAAAACTGACTTCTGTGGAATACTTTATTCCAGGAACTAACAATTAGGGAAATGTTACTGCGTATTTAAAACCACCAAAAGTGGGTACCTATGTGAGATTCAGGCCTCTATGTTACAATATTAGGGACCTTGCATTTCTGAGAAAACTGACTTTCAATCTCCCCATTCAGCTAGGGCTGCACAATGGATGCCAACTGAAGGACAAAGCCTGATCTTGTAGACATTCTGTTGCCCTGACTGCCGGCAGTGAGCCATCACAAGCTTTAGTGCAGCCTCAAGGGGTGCATATATTAAAGATAAAAATAAGATCCATGCTCCAAAATGGCTTATTTAAAATGCAAAGGGTAACAAGAGAGCTACATTTGGGGAAAGCCCAGCTCTCAGAAATAGGAAAGTAATACCAAATCTTGGTTAAAGTTGCTTGCGCTTGAACTAATTAGCTGGGGATTGAATTCAGCATGAGAAGTCAGAATGTGGGTTAAGAGTGAAGAAAAATGTTATTTTTCGTGTTAGGTACCAGCCTGGCACTTCAGAGGGTAGTAGGCAACATGTGAGATTGAGCCAATTTTACGAAATCACAAAATTGTAGAAAACACTATGGCTGATTGAAAAGGGGTTCCAGAGGTATAATTTGGTTCAGATGCATGGTTAAGTCACTTTTAAAAAAATCATTTTTGGTGGTAGCCTCTTTGTAGTAAGATATGAATGCATTTGTCATTAAAAATAAGAGAGAGAGAGAGGAATAAATTATACACAATTCAGTGGAACAGCAAATAGTACATTTCTACCATTTTTGAAATACTATTCCTATCTAGCATTGATCTGCTATTATTTTTTTTTTTCAAATATCACTTCTTATTATTTATTTATTTATTTATTTTTTTCAAAGATTTATTTTATTGGTTTTTGACAGACAGTGAAACAGAGACAGAGAGAAGGGGGGGGGTGCAGAGCAGTCTCCATAGTTGACAGCATTAGTTTTCCACATAGTTTCACTCCACAGGTGGGTGCGGGGCTGCGCAGGGCAGGAACTGGGCCGGGGTCTCCCACATGGGCTCCGGCAAGAACTGAACTGGGGGCACACCCCAGTTCAGCATATGGGTCCACATGGGCCGGAGCCAGGATTCGATCCCTGGTCTCTGGGGCTGCAAAGTGAGCGCTTAACCCACTGAGCCATTCCAGCTTCCCCTCACTTCTTATTTTTCTAGGATGGGAGATTTGTGGGAAAATTATACATAAAAAAAGGAAGTCAAAGTATTTTACTTTTGTTTTATTTGTGAACCTTTAGGAAAAGAACAGAACTTCTAATAAAGTCATATTACCCAACAGTGGCATCCCTCGCTGGATACATGCCCTTGACAGAACATGCCTGCATTTAACAAGATCTTCTTAACAGGCCTGTGCTAGATTCAAAATTTTCATGCCTAATTAGCTGTGTAAACAAATTTGGAATTTGGGGAATTTTTGATGTCACAAGAGAGTGAAGATTTTTTGTAGATGCGTCTATTTTGTATATGCCTCCCCCATCCTAAAGTTGAAGTGTCTGCACTATCTGAAATTCATACTATTCTCCATGGGCTCCCCTTGACTCTTACATTGTGTATTCTATGTTCATTCAGTTGCAGCTTCTGAATTCATCAGTGTTCAGAGCCAGAACCAAGGGTAGACCACCTCAGGGAGAGTTACACTGCCCACAAAGTTCAGGGCACATTTCAGCAAAGAGTGCCCAGCCCTTCAGGCCCTGCTCTGCCAAAGCCCAACAGTTATGTAAGCTTCCCATGCTCAGATCTCTGCCAAATTTGGGGATTTTGTGAATTTCTTGTTAGTCCATTGCAGAATAAAAAGAGTGACAGGTAGAGACTGTGCCAAATCAAGAGTTAGAAGAGAAATGGAATACTTGGTTGTGGCTGTCTATTGGAAGAGGATGCCCACCTCAGTGTCAGCTAGTCAGGAATCCACAGAGAAGCCAGGGGGCATAGTGCAGGTCATCCGCAGGTGGCCTTATCTTCTATGACTGACACTTAAATGGCAAAGCTCATTTGAAGTTCTTCCAGGTTTGCCTCTGGGTGTTTCTAACTGTGTGTTTTAATTAATGTTTTTATTGTACTTGGGCCCAAAGGCTGTTTCAACAGACCAGCATATATTTAGAAATCTCTGAATAAATAAATGTAAAATAAGGGAAAACTGACTCTGCTGGAATGATGAGAGTGATTGTTTCTAAACAGATAGATTAAGATTTCAGATTCTATTTCTTGAGACTAACTCCTCTGAAATATCATGACCTGTCACCTAAACACACTTTTTTGGGGGGTATAACAGGACGGTTTTGGAATGTTATCCAGGATCTGGTTTTAGAAATTTATATTCTGGGTCTTGAGGCAGTTGGGGACACTGTGGAATTTACTGTGTCAATTTTGACTTAAAAAAAATTTAACAAAGAAATAGTAGGAATGTCAGGTTGGTAGTAGTAGCAAATTTGTGAGGCATCATTTACTTGGACCAGTGTAGATGTCTTCCCACTGCTGGAAAGAGGAAATAATTGGAATGGGCTAGTTCCTTTGTCTTCCCTTACTGTTCTCTTGAATTTTTACTCTTCCTTTTAAAAGAGGCTGATATTTCTTCCCCATACATTTTAAGTCAGTAGCACTTTTAGGAAATGGACTTAATTCAATTTAACCAATATTTACTGAGTATTCATTCAAGGCAAGAGCTGGACTTTATAGAGGAATGCAATGTTTACAAGTTAAAGGAAATTTATTTGTCAGATACAACTTGCTTCTGACTATGTGTTCAGTTTGGGGTAGATGAAAGTGTCTTCTGCCTCTCTCTGTTAGGATCCATTTTTAGTTAAATTCTCCAGCTATGATTTTCTTTGGGTCCCAGAGATTTTATGAAAATTACTCAAAAACTAGAAGCCTGGAGTGTTAGCAAATTGCCTGGCAATAGTTATGAGGTCTGGTCCTAGGCAAAAGAGTAATGTTCTGAAGTTTGTCTGGTTATCAGCCATCACTTTTTGCGTCTCTTTCCTAATAGTAGCACCTTTTTTGTCCCATTTTCTCCATCTTCAGGGCTCCAAATTTTCAAGGTGCCCTAAATTAGTGATTCTTGATCCTAGCTGCAAAGAACTTTGAAAAATTACTGAGGTCTGAGCCTCTTGCCCAAACCAATAAAAAGCACTGCAGTGATTCTGTTGTACAGTTAGAGTTGAGACATGGTAGCCTTTGCCCACCTTCAGCAGCATGGTGCCCTCTACTTGCCTTTAACAACATGGTGCTCTCTCTCCACCTACTCCTTTATGTGCAGTTTGTCAAACTTGCCCTGAGGAAAATACCTACTTAAACTATCTTAGTTCCTTAATTAAGGATGCCCTCAGCTCTGAGATAGGCTATAGAATGAATAACATTTTTTTGATTAAAAAAATAACAAGTAAAAATAGCACCACATTGAAAGCACACCTTAATTTTAGGTCATGACATGATTTCAAAAATATTAAAATTTGAAAATTGTTAGAATAGAGAAATGGTTTTTAATGTAGTGTTGACTGAGAGCAAACTTATAATATTTTTAAGGGTTAATTGCCTTGTGAAAGAGGGTACTTTCTAAAACAAAATATTGAAAATATTGCATTTTTAATGATAAACTTCCAAATTGGATTTTGGGCTAGGGAAGGATTTCTCAATCTTGGTACTATTGACATTTGGACTGGATAGTTCTTTGTTGTGTGGGGAACTATCTCTTTCCCTGACCGTAACTATTGGTTTTCTGAGAACTAAAAGAGTATATATTCTTTAGTTGGCTTTCTCAATAAAGAGTCTGTGTTGGCAAGATGTTTGGAGTAGATGAGCTAAGGCTTAGGCTACTCAAGTAACATCACCCATATCTCTAACCACTCAACATATTGTAGGAATAAACATTCTAGGGCAGAGGCTTGTATCTTTGAATCATATTTTCTCCATCTAGAAGACTAGAGCACTAACATGAACAATCACATTATCTAATTTGAAGGAAACATTGATCAGTATAAGTCCAAGTGGATAAGAATCAAGCTATGCTTTCTGTCTCTGGGTTATAGTCTTTTGCAATTTTAAACAAGGCGATTCCGTCTCTGGGTTATAGTCTTTTGCAATTTTAAACAAGGCGATTCCTTATGGCTAAGTGATTGCTTGCCTGATATAATACACTTTTCTTCTAGTTTGTTGCTAAAATCTCCTAATTATTAATTTGGTTTAAGCTATGGAGACTTTGATCTTAAGTTATATACCTCAGGAGAGGTAAAAACATCATAAGTCATTTATTTTCTAGTATAAGATTGCCACATAAAACATAAGACACCCAGTTAAATTTGAATTTCAAATAAATAATGACTAATTTTAGCATAATATTAGTATTAGTATGTCCCAAATGTTGCACAGGACATAGTTATACTACAAATTATTCATTGTTTATCTAAACTTTAAATTTAAGTGGACATCATATGTTTTTACTTGCTGAACCTGGTGTGAATGAACTGATCAAGTTATTTCTTGAGAGGGACAGGGGATAAAGAAAAGATGAGGGTAATGCACTCCTGATAGAAATAAAGATAACCAAGTTGGACTATTTACAGAAAGGAAGAAGGAAAACTGAAAACAAAGAGGCACTAAACTGGTCCTGGTTATCACTGACCATTTCCTAGACATGCATGCTAATAAAGGCTTGATGTGAAGATAAATCTCTGTTCTGTCTCTGTGAATGAAACCACTTTCCTCAAGTATTTGGACCTCATCCCAATGCAGCATTCTGCTACACAGGCTGGACAAGCCAAGCTTCGAGGTAAGCAGAAGAGATGAGCAGTACAGGCACTGGATACCTTGGAGCCTTGTAATCTCTCTTGCACAATCTCCAGATTGCATGGTTCTTGGCTTCAGTGCAGCTGGGCACAATTTCAGTGCACATCTATGGAGACCATGTCACAACAACAAAACAAACCAATGTAGCTGTGAGTTACATTAACAGCTTGAAAAAACAAGTTAACAGACTTGAAGACTGCTGTGGGAGCCCCTCCTAGGGAGTCAGACTGTCAGAAAGGGAGTTACTGTGTCTCCTTTTTGAAATTTTTGAAGCCAAGATTATTCTATACGATGTGCAGCTTGTCTCTTCTCAAGGGTTATTTTTTTAAAGATTTATTTATTGTTTTTGACAGACAGAGAAAGACAGAGACAGAGTGAGACAGAAAGAAGGGGGAGGGACCAGAGCAGTCTCCATAGTTGTACATCAGCAGTTTTTGACATGGTCTCAGTCCACACAGGTGGGCAGGGCTGTGCAGGGAAGGAGCTGGGCTGGGGGCTTTCTGAATGGGAAGCACACCCCAGTTCAGCATATGGGTCTGCACAGGCTGAGGTCGGGATTTGATCCTTGGTCCCTGGGGCTGCAAAGCGAGCGCATAACCCCCTGAGCCTGCAAAGTGAGCGCATAACCCCCTGAGCCATCCCTGCTTCCCCATCTTCCAAGGAGTTTTGTTTGTTTGTTTGGAAAGAATGCTTATTTGCTTTATTGTTGATCAGCACTAGATCTTCCCAAGGTGCAGATTGTACTATACAGCATGTAAATTTCTTGCCCTAAAAAGTGGTTTTCTTGCTACAGATGTTATACCCATACGATGGTACATCTTTTCTTAAGTTCTTACACTGCTGTTGGGTTTACACTGAGCCAGGGTTTCCAAATCTTCTGACACTTCAGTCAATGTCTGGTTGCAAACTGGTATCTAGGAAGAGTTTATACACCTTGCAGCAATATCTCATATGACATTTCTGAAGTAATTTGTTGGCGACATCTTGTTCCTTAAAGAGGATACGTCAGTACATGTAAATTAAGGCTGGTAGCAGCTTCTCTATTACTGAACTAAGACCAAACTGGCTTCTTTATGTTAGAGGATCAGGCCCAGTTGTATATATGGAATAGAAATTTGCCAATATAAGGAACCTCTTGTTTTTTTTCTTAATTAAAAAATTTTTATTTCTGATTTTAATAGAAGGTCAGATTTATGTGCCACTAGCATCAGGGTGTGTGGGCAAATACACTCTGAGGAGCTGGTGTAGAGAAGGAAAATTAACATTTTGGAAGGAATCTTCTTAGCTGCTCAATGTGATTTCTTTAAAACCAAATGTAAAGCATGCCTTATTTTGTATCTTAAATCTTTTCATCTGATTTGCAAATATCCTTGGACTATCATATTTTACCTCAAAAGTTTAGTTCCCTACACATACAATACATTATAACAACTCTAACTTTTGCCTTGTTTAGTAACTGTAAACTTATGTCTATAAGAGATCAATAACAAAAATAGCAAAGCCACCCTCATTTTCCTGATATTTCTTTGGTTGCCTTTTTATACCAAGTCTCTTCTGACTCATATACCTGGTTATCTCAATTTGTGCGTGTTTCCAGAACTTTTTTTCTTTTTTCATTTTTGCTATTTTTCTTAGTTCTTCTTTTTCCTGTTACTTATGTCCCAACTCCTGTTTCTGCATATCCTCCCGTTTTCCCCATCATATCTCCCTGTTTTTCTAGACCTCTGAGGAGAGATACAACCTACTTTGCCTTTTTATCTCAGAACTTTTATGAGGCTTTGTTCTAAGTCCCCATAAACTATGTGGAACAAATTATTCTAGCTCAAGGAAATACTCCAGTGGGAGGCACGGAATGACCTGGATCTCTTTAGGTCCATTCAACCCTTATGATGCTATGATTCCATGAAGAGACACTCTTGGGTTTGGTAAATCAGGTAAACTCTTTTCGTGCATTTAGATTCTCCAACTCAAATATTATAGGTTGAAATTAAGTTATGCTAAGCTGAAAAAATAAACAGAAAAAAAAAAATCAAGCCACAAAGAAAATTGGCTCTTTTCAGAGTCCAAATGATCAATAGTTTTGGATGGTCAGAAATATTAAAACTATCTGAGAGGAGATTAACTCTCAGAAAGGAGAGTAACTGTGGAATGATTAATTCCTTCCTAATGTAGGTAACAGGTTTTTCTCTGGCACCTTTTCTCCCTACATGTGTGGTAACTTTAAATCCTTCTAGGGTAACTAGAGGTCATTGATATCTGTAGCATCCTCTGTTCTCTCTGGATTTCTGTGTTGAAGGCCTTAATCCAGCTTAAAAATCTTCTGCTTTTATGGAACCATGCCCAATATGGGAGACATTGAAAAGGAAGGCTGCAAAGTTGTGTGTTACAAATTATAAACATAAATTCAAATCTACTTATTTTGATGCGGAAAAAGAATTATTTGTTCATTTTTTTCATAGTGAACCTACTCAGTTCTATGCACACTGTTAAACAGTGGTGAACAATGCTGAATAAAACAAGGTATGATGCTCTCACTTTGGAGTATAGAGTACAATGGGAGATAGATAGTAAACACATAATCACACAAATAAATTTAAAATGGTATCAGTAATAAGTGTTACGGAAGTGCTACGTGGAGGGAGATACTAGAGACAAAACAGGTGGGTTTGACATAGTTGTGAGATAAGAGGAGGAGATCTGAAGGAAGATTTACTTGGTTGATGAGTGTTGTGGGTAGTTCCCTAGAGACAGTGGCTAAGTGGCAAAGCTCTGTGATAGGAGGGATAGAGATGGCCAGTGTAGTTGGAATAAAGTAAGGTTGAATCAGCAGCAGAGGGCAATGTGAGGATGAACAGCAGGGGCTTTGATTTGCCTTTCTCTGAGGGTTAGTGACAATGAACATTTTTTTCACAAACTTGTTTGCCATTTGTATGTCGTTGGAGAAAAGCATATTCAATTTTTGAAATCAGACTTTTAGTATTTTTGTTAGTATTTTTGTAGGAGTTTCTTATATATTTTGAAAATTAACCCTTTGTCAGAATAATGTTTGCAAATATAATATTATCTCCCATTTCATATATTGCCTTTTCACTCTGTTGATTGTTTCCTTTGCTGTGCTGAAACTTTTTACTTTGATGTGGTTCTCTTGCTTGTTTTTGTTGCCTGTGCTTTTGATAGCATATCCATGAAATTATTGCCAAGACCAACGTCATGAAGGTTTTCTCCTGTTTTCTTCTAGGAGTTTTACAGTTTCAGGTCTTATGCTTGAATTGATTTTTGTTAATGGTATAAGAGAAAGGTCCAATTTCATTCTTTTGCATGTGTATATCCAGTTTTCCCAACACCATTTGTTGAAGACTATCCTTTCCACCTGTGAGTTCTTGGTATCTTTGTCAAAAATCAATTGATTGGGTGAGTGTGGATTTATTTTTGGTTCTATTCTGTTGCATTGGCCTATTTGTCTGTCTTTATGCTAGTACAATACTATTTTTTAAGTAACTTTTATTTTTCAATTACAGTTGAAAGTTTCATGTGTAAAACATAGTGATTAGACATTTATGTAACTCACAAAGTGATTACCTAAATAAAGCTGGTACTAATCTGACACCATACATAGTTATCACAATATAATTGACTATATTCATTATGCTGTACTTTACATGATTATTTTGTTAATACCAATCTATACCTCTTAATATCTTTCCCCCTTTACATATCCTTTAAACTGGCAACCATTAAAATGTTCTCTATGTCTATAACTTTGTTTCTGTTTTATTTATTTACTTATTTTGTTTTTTGGATTCCACATGTAAATAAAACCACATGGTATTTTGTCTTTCTCTGATTTATTTCACCCAGCATAACAGCTTCTAGGTCTATCCATGTCATGGAAGATATCAAGATTTTATTTTATTTTTTATGACTGAGTAATGTTCCATTGTATATACCAATCCACTCATCTATTGATTGACACTTATGTTCCTTCCATATTTTGGCTATTGTAAATAATATAGCAATGAACATATATTATAGATGCGTATGTCTTTTTGAATTGGGTTTTTTTTTTGTTTTTTGTTTTTTGGTTTCTTTGGATAAACACCCAGAAGTAGAATTGCTAGATCCTTCCTTGTCTTCGTTATAGCCTTTGTTTTAAAGTCTATTTTGTCTAGTATAGGCAGTCTGACAATTAAGTTCGCAAACTTTCCACCATGTGCTTATGTTGATAGCACTGTACAAACAACTTGGTAACGTTTCATAACCTTGGTAATTTGTATCAGTGTCTCACAGTTGTGTTTGTGTCAATATGTGGCGGTGTCTTGCTGAGTCATGTTCATTATTGTTCATGTTTTTGTGTGCTGTTGTGAGAATGTTGGAGCTTGAATTAGAGCAATGAACAAACATAAAACTTGGCAAGAGTGGAGGTGAAATCAGAGACAGGTTAGTCCAAGTTTATGAGTATAATGCCACAAAGAAAACAGCAGTGTACAAATGAATGAAACATTTTTCTGAGGAGAGAGAAAGCGTTACTGATGAAGAGAGGTCAGGGTGGCCAGTAACAAGCAGAACTGATGAAAACATTGCAAAAATTTATTGAATTGAGCATCAAAATCATTGGATGACTGTGAGAAACATAGTAGACCAAGTCAACAATGATAGAGAAAAAGTTAGGAAAATCTTAACTGAAAATTTTGGTATTAGAAAGTTGTGTGCAAAAATGGTTTCGAAGGAGCTCACCAGTGAACAAAAGCAAAGCAGAGTCAAAGTTGGCCAAGACCTTTTGGAGAGGCGAGACTATATTTTGGGCTATGCTATTACTGACAATGAAACATGGATGTACCATTACGACCCTGACACAAAGCATCAAAGTGCACAATGGAAGTCAGCCAATGTTCTACAACCAAAAGAAATTATATCAGTCCAAATCAAGAGTCAAAATGATGTTGTTAAAGCTTTTTTTGATATGAGTGGGATTGTTCATTATGAATTTGTACCAACTGGACAAATAGTCAATCAAGTTGACTATTTGGAAGTGCTCTAAAGGCTGTGTGAAAAAATTAAGAAGAAAATGATCTGAATTTTTCATTTTTTAATTTTTTTATTAAAACTTTTTTTGAGTTTATTATTATTTTTTTACATTTGATGCCCCCTCCCCATACCCCCCCAGCCCTGCCCCCCACACCTCTTTACTCCCACCTGCAGGCAACCTGAACTTTTCACCAACAACTAATGGCTCTTGCATCACAATGCACCAACTCACATGGCACTGTCTCTGAGGGAGTTTTTAGTTAGTAAACAAGTAACTGTATTGGAACACCCTCCCTACTCAGATGATCTAGCCCTCAATGACTTTTCTCTTTACCTGAAGATAAAGGAAATATTGAAAGGAAGAGATTTGGGTAACATTCAGGACATCAAGGGCTTGGTGATAGCCATTTCACAAAAAGAGTTCCAAAATTGCTTTGAAGAATGGAGTAGGCACTGGCATGAGTGCATACATAGCTTCTCAAGGGGAGTACTTTGAAGGTGACCATAGTGATACTCAGCAATGCGGTATTTAGCACCTTTTCTAAGATGAGTTCACAAACGTAACTTCGTTTGTTGTTTTTTATTTCCATTTTCATGAAATATTTTTTTCTATCCCTTTGGTGAAATTTTCTTCAGTATTTATCTTTCTCCATGAAAATGTGGTCAAAATAATCCAGAATGAAAACAGCATTCTGTGGGATAAAAGTATTTTGGACCTGTTTTTACATTTTTATGTATTTCTTATCAGCATCTACTACGGGGGTCTTCTTTTTAAAAGTACCTTAATAAAGTAATATGCCATACTAGCTATATACTTCATTGTCCACTTTATTCAAATCAGATTTTTTTCCTTTATCTTATTGTATTTTTATTTACTTGGAAAGAAGGAGATAAAAAATGGTTGATCTTTCACATTTAATCAATAAATAATCCTTTATTTCTGCCAGGAAATAATATGGACACTTATTTGGGACTAGTACTGACTACTTGGTCACATTATAATCATCTAATAAATTCTATTGAATTGTGGTTACTAAAATAATTTTGTTAGTTAATAGTGAATTTAATTTGTAATTTATAACAGTGATTTATAATTTGACAGTTTGGAGAATTCTGACCAGCTTAAAAGTATGAGGTAAGTATTTCACAAAGAAGCCATCTTGTATTCTGACCATTTAAAATAATTCCGATTCTGTTTTAAAAATGGCTTACCTAAAGTTATAACTAATTTTTCATTGATAAAATATGTAGTAATTGTTGAAAATGTTAACTTACCTATAAGTGAAATGTAACACCATTTATAATCTGCATTATAAATTATGAGCATTGGAACAAGTGATAAATGATGACCAAAAGATACAGATACTAAAAAGGTGCTTCTTTTTAGTTAAAAAATAAAAAAGCAATCTTTTATTAAAAAAATACAAAAGCTGTTGAGAAATATTAAAATGTGTGTAGAGCTATAGTTCTTAAACTGCATGCAATCTTACATTAATCCATTTCAAAAAAAATAGCTAGTGAAATGAAATACAACACATTAATAGAATGGGTTGCTAGAGAATTGTGAGACAGTGCATTAGTTTACTGTTTTAAATCAGCACTTTTCACATGTAGTAAAAAAGAAGAAAATCCTCAAATTTTGTACATTGAATGCAACTCTTTTTTTAAGCTGTGTAAAATCTGTTTGCAAATCAGTGTCATGCATGTTGTTTCTGGGTGGGTTATATTAAGCCTAAATCTAGGTAGTATATCATACTGGTTAAGAGCGTAGCCTCTGTTGGGAGCCTGACAGCTTAGGTTTAAATACTTGCTTTCTCATTTACCAGCTGTAGGACTTATGAACAATTGGGAAAATTACGTAACTTCTTCAAGCCCTTGTTTCCTTACTTCTAAAAGAGGGATAACAGTCCTACTTTATAGGATTGTTATCAGGATTAGATATGTTAATATATCTAAAATTTTTTACCTGTTATTATTTATTATTATTATTATTATTATTATTATTAGCTACAGAAGAGAATTTCTGGTCTAACACAAATAGCTTTCTTCTCATTGAATATATAGTTGGTGTTTGTGAAGGTTCTTTTTTACCTAAATTGCTGTTAACCTTAATGTATATCCATGTTCTTCCTGAAGGCCTCTTAGATAGCTGTGAACTGTGTGTGTGTGTTTGGGGTTACTGAGATTATAAAATATAGCATAGTATTATACTGTGATATGAATCTAATATTGGAGGTATTAAAATAATAGGAACACAGAGAGAATAAAACTAATTTTGAGAAGGTACTTTTAAATATGTGACCTTGGTAAAGTACTTTCCCTCATGTGTTGGCTTGTTAAAAAAAATGTTTTTTTGTTTTTTTTTTAAGATTTATTTTTATTGTTTTTGACAGAGAGAGAGAGAGAGAGAGAGAGAGAGAGAGAGAGAGAGAGAGATACAGAGACAGAGAGAAGGGGGAGGGCCCCGAACAGTCTCCATAGTTGTACATCATTGTTTTTTCTACATAGTTTCATTCCACAGGTGAGCGCAGGGCTGCACAGGGCAGGAACTGGGCTGGGGTGTCACTCCAGTGGGAACTGAACTGGAGGCACTCCTCAGTTCAGCATATGGGTCCACATGGGCTGGGGCTGAGGCTGGGGCCGGGATTCGATCCTCGGTCCCCGGGGCTGCAAAGTGAGCGCTTAACCCACTGAGCCATCCCGGCTTCCCCAAAATGTTTTTTTTTTAAGATTTATTTTTATTGTTTTTTTTTGTTTGTTTGTTTTTTGACAGAGACAGACAGAGAGAGACAGAAGGGGGATGGCCCAGAGCAGTCTCCATAGTTGAACGTCATTAGTTTTCAATATAGTTTCAC
>PVKE010004581.1:6300-63923 GCA_004027555.1 Craseonycteris thonglongyai | reverse complement strand
AGAGAGAGACAGAGAGAAGGGGGAGGGCCCAGAGCAGTCTCCATAGTTGACAGCATTAATTTTCCATACAGTTTCACTCCACAGGTGGGGGTGGGACTATGCAGGGCAGGAAATGGGCAGTGAACCTCCTGCATAGGCCCTGGCAAGAACTGAACTGGGGGCACACCCCAGTTTAGCACATGGGTCCACCTGGGCTGGAGCCGGAATTTGATCCTCGGTCTCCAGGGCTGTAAAGAGAGTACTTAACCTGCTGAGCCATCCCAGCTTCCCCTCATCAAATATTCTTAAATGAAGCTGGCTGTTGTTGTTTTTTTAACTGTGATGGGGTCTGGAAGGGAAGAACGACTATCACAGCAGTTGGTACCACTGTCCTGATTCATGTTAAGGTGCCAGCAATCTTTACGTACCATTGCTTTTAGCCATTGATGCAAATACTGACACAGTAAAAAAAGAAAAAAGGCAAATTATCTTAGCATTGTTACGAAAATTCTTTTGACTCTGTAGAATCCCTGAAAAAATCCTTCCAGAAGTCCTGGGACCACACCACCTTGAGAACCATTGCTCTAGATCTAGAATCACCAGGGCAGCAAGATCTATGTAGCCTGATATTAACCTGGATGAAACACTGATTTCTTTTTCAAGTTGAGTATACTGATATCCTCATTTATTTTCCTGATTTAAGAATCCTGTAATTCCTGGTTCCCCTTTAAAGAAACAGCCCCACACCCACCCCAGATCTGGGAGAAATAGTGAAGATTTATATCTGGGAGAAATAGTAAAGATTTATAGGAATTAAAAAAAAATTGAAGGCCTAAGGGCCCATTTTGAAAAGATGGTGATAGCCTAGAAAACAAGTCCAATTCCTTGAAAAATAATTCTTCACATAAAATCAAATGTGAGCGAGTGATTCAGCTGTATCGTGAACAATGTAGGTGATAAAGCCTCAACTTTCTGACTCAACCACTTAGCAAAGCTCACAAGGTCCCAAAAAACAAATATTCTCAGACATAAGCAGTATATACCAGCAGTACTCAGATACTGAGAAAACCTAAATATTAAAGCTGAAGAGAGCTTGAAACAAGACTCAAATTTAGCAAAACACCATACCTCTGAATGATCAATGGGAGGAAGAGGATCAATGATTTTTTTGGAAGGTGCAATTGGATTTCCATCACTATCATATTCCAAATTATCTTCCTCCTCCTCTTGAACCACACCAGCAGTTGGGTTCTCTGCCATGTACCGAAAATAAGCTTCCTGCAGGAAAGCACAAGAATATAATCATACCCAAGCACAACTGAGAACATTTCTGTTCCTGTAATTAGTGCACACAATGTACCAGATGACTGCAATTTAAATACCTACCAAGTAAGGCAAGACTTTTACTAGCAATGATTCCTTTAACAATAGCAGTATTCAGAGGGACAATTGGAAGAAATAAGTGAGACAGTTAGTACTACAAAATGATTTAACTTGTTTAACAGACTCACAAATCTGTCTGTTCCACAGCCTTCCTGGGGTGGGGTGTTTACTCACCCTGCCCAGAGCTGTGAAACACATGCTTTACCAATCCAAATTTGGAAGGTAACACTGTCTAGAAGTATCACAAACTTGCAAAGGGCTACTGCTCACTCTGGTTCCCTTCTTACCATCCCACAACTGAACAATGGGGAAAAAAATACTAAAAGACAGTCATTAATGGTCCATCTTGAAATAACAAGAGTCACAAACAGAACCCCTAGACAGAGGTAGAGGTTAGATATTGCTAGAGGGCATCAGTAGATCCTACACTACCCTGCTTCTTGAGTTATTAGAGTAAATATTTGAATTTTAAAAATCAAGTTGAATAAAGCTTCTATTAGTTTTTGATGTCACAGTTGATCAATAGTTCCATCTTCAACATGGAGAAAAACCATGTGAATCTTTACATTACCAACTGGTCACACACGTAGAAAAGGAACAAGTCAAATGACATTCCCTGCTGAATGTCAGGAATGGCCATTTCAGTGAAGGCAAGCTCTAGCTTGTCCCCAGTACAGACTTTGTGGGGTAAAAATAAAATATAGAAATACTGCATAGGAACTCACTTGGTCATCTTCCTCTTCAATGTCATCTCGAATACCCCTGGAAAAACAAGCGGAGAAACAAACTTCCCTGCAAATGTTCCACATACCCAGCTCCATCTTACAACAGATTAGTGTTGAATTCCATATACCACAGGAACTCTCAACACTAATAATGACAAAGTAGCAATAAGCACAGTGTAAACTATTCATCCATCATATATGTGGGGATTCACTTGATATGCTGCATTTTGCATTTCTTTTGAATAGGATGATATGGTAACCCCTAGAAACATCAATTACTAACAAGGGTATAAGGAGTAATAACTTTTGACGATAGAAACCCAAAGATCCTAGCCTTGTCAATCCCATATAACAAACACAACATAGTTGTGAAAAGCTTTTTTTTTTTTTTTAATTCTGCTTTTTTAGAAGAAAGTCACAACTTTCTGAAGGTCCCCCCAGAGTTTCCAGCTCTGTAAGTGCATTCAACTAAAATCCTTGGGACAGAGAGAAAAATCACTTCAACTCTTTTTAAGTTCACATTGCTGTATCTTTCAGGAGCTATAGAAAGTATGGTTGCTTAGTTCCCACAACCATCTCTTTCTAATTAAGACTTTCTGCCTAACCTACAGCACTGATGCATAAGGCAAGCTATATATACCACCAGTGTAGGGCAACTGAAAGAGGATGCAACACAGTAAGCACTGAAGAGAGGGGCTGAACCTGCACATGGCACAGGAACTATGGGGAGGGCCAAACAGTGGGAAAAGTCCAACCATGCCTACTTGTGCCTGGTAGTAAAGCCTTAAGAGGAGTGCATTCCACAAGGAACAGAGAACTCTTTCCCAGGAAAAAAATGTTGCAAGTTTTTACTGGTTGCTAAAGCATGATGTCACTCCTTAAATAAATTAATTTTATTATTTATTAGTAATGTAACTTTATAATATAATCACCATTATTTCTCATAATCAATCATATAGATATTAACCTATTTTATATTAATATGGGACAAAACTCAGAACAATGATCCTAAACCTTAGTAACCATACTCTCTTAACTTCCATTATAACATTCTATCTATAGAACACCAAATGCTAATAAGTCTACCAAAAAAAAAAAAAAGTTTTTTAATTACTGCAAATTCAAAGACTTCAGTCATCTCTATTATCTACAGAAATATTATTCAAGATACAGGGATAATGTCAAGTCAAGACATTTGTGTATTTTAATTTTTCTCTACAAACTTTGGGGGAATAGGCTTTGCAATACTTATTTTCATACAACCTTTCTGAGGGAGAAGAAAACAACTTACTTTACGTTTTTTCTTTCCTTGTCCTTTTCTTCAAGCCTCTTCATGTCTCTAGCCGCCTGATCCTAATAAAACAAAAGGCTGTAATGGAATCATATCAACTAAAGATAATGAAATAAAAAATTCTTTATAAAGAATTTTGATGGGGAAGCCGGGATGGCTCAGTGGGCTAAGTGCTCACTTTGCAGCCCTAGGAACTGCGGATCGAATCCCGGCCTCAGCCTGTGCAGATCCATGTGCTGAACTGGGGAGTGCCCCCAGTTCAGTTTTCACCAGGATGAGACCCCGGCCCAGTTCCTGCCCTGTGCAGCCCAGACCCCGGCCCAGTTCCTGCCCTGTGCAGCCCCTCGCCCAACTGTGGAATGAAACTATGTGGAAAAACCAATGATGTGAAACTATGAAAACTGTCCTGGGCCCTCCCTCTTCTGTCTCTGTATCTCTCTCTCTCTCTCTCTCTCTCTCTGTCAAAAACAATAAAATCTAAAAAAAATAATTTTGAGATTCTAACAAGTGCTATCATAGTTGCATTTTGACAACTGCATTTTGATGCAACCAAATTGTAATTTGACAATTATTTTTCAGAGAAATACACAAATGTTCTAAAAACGTGGCTACACATAAATTGTATGATTTCTGTCTGTGATATATATAACATGCACAAAAAAATTTTTTTTAATGCTTGACTGGTCACGTTTTTTTAACATTAATGACATAATTGTGGCTAAAACAAATTTAAGTTCAGACAAATCAGGCTTTCTCAAGATGTAGTTTAAGATTATTGGGGAAACGGGGATGGCTCAGTGGGTTAGGTGCTCACTTTGCAGCCCCGGGGACCGAGGATCGAATTCCGGCCCCGGCCCATGCGGACCCATATGCTGAGAGTGCCCCTAGTTCAGTTCTCACCGGGGCAAGACCCCGGCTCGGTTCCTGCCCTGTGCAGCCCCGCCCACCTGTGGAATGAAACTATGTGGAAAACCAATGATGTGCAACTATGGAGACTGTTCTGGGTCCTCCCCCTTCTCTCTGTCTCTGACTGTATCTCTCTCTCTCTCTCTGTCAAAAACAATGGATAAATCTTAAAAAAAAAAAGATTAATTACATTAGATTACCAATGGGGCCAGTAAAAAAAAAATGCAGATTTCCCGATGACTCTGAAAAGGTGGTTCTTAACCTGGGGCAACTTTATCCCTATTGGACATCTGGCAATGTTCACACACATTTTTGACCGTCAAAACTTGGGAAGTGGGGGTGAAATAAGAGTTGTTAATAGTATCTGGAGGAAAGCTGGGCTGGCTTAGCGGGTTAAGCGCTCGCTTTGAAGCCCCGGGGACCAAGGATCGAATCCAGGCCCTGGCCCATGTGGATCTATATGCTGAACTGGGGTGTGCCCTCAGTTCAGTTCTTGCCGGGGCCTATGCAGGAGGCTCCCAGCCCAGTTCCTGCCCTGCGCAGCCCTGTGCCCACCTGTGGAGTAAAAACGATATGGAAAACTAATGTCAACTATGGAGACTGCTCTGGACCCCCCTCCTTCTCTCTGTCTCTGTTTCGCTCTGTCAAAAATCAATAAAATCTTTGGGAGAGAAAAAAAAAAGTATCTGGGGTAAAGGCCACAGATGCTGCTCAACATCCTACAATGCACAGGACAGCCGCCACAACAAAGAATTTTCAAGCTCTAAATGTCAACAGTCCTAAGGTTGAAAACCCTGTTCTAAACCTACTAAATCAGAATCCTTGGGGGTGAAGTTAAATGCATGTAATTTTTTAAAGATTTATTTTATTGTTTTTAACAGAGACAGAGACAGAGAAAAGAGGAAGGGCCCAGAGCAGTCCCCATAGTTGTACATCATCAGTTTTCGACATGATTTCATTCCACACATGTGGGCGGGGGCCCTGCAAGGTAGGAACTGGGCTGAGGGCCTCCTGCATGTAGTTTTTACATTTTCTTTCTTTTCTTAAAAGATTTTGAGAGAAGGTCAGAGAAAGAGAGACACCGAGAAGGGGGTAGGGTCCAGAGCAGTGTCCACAGTTGTACATCATTAGTTGTGACATAGTTCCATTCCACACAGGTGAATGTGGAGCTTCCTGAGGCGGAACCGAACTGGAGACTTCCCACATGGGAGGTGGGAACCTTCATCACCATCCTGGTGGTCTATCAGTTGTACCACAGTTCAGCATATGGATTATGCACAGACCAGAGGCAGGATTTGATCCCCAGACCTCTCCGCAAGCACTCAACCCTTCTGAGCTATCCTGGCATCATTTCCATTTTCTTCTAAAGACAACTGTTACACATAGCAAATTGATAATCACTGGTCTAAATAAATTCTTTGGTTTAAACACGTAAAAATCAAGATCAGATGAACTAAGTAATTTTCTCCACAGTTAAACACATTCTGCACAAATGTTCTCTGTTATAAAGCAACGTGAATTTTTCTGACTTCTTTGATCTTTAAAAAAACTACCTTATTAAATCTGGCACGGTCAGGCATTCTATCTAATCAATTATTCCTGCTAAAAAAAAAAATTATTTTAAAAAGAAATATTACATACAATCTACTTTTCAAGGGATTGAAACAGATATAAGATCTGTTTGAGGTTATAACTAAAGTGAAGATGACATAAGCAATGTAACATTAAGAAATGAGTCGCAAAAACTGGGATGGCTCAGTGGGTTAAGCATTCCCACTTTGCAGCCCCAGGGTCAGGAGATGGAATCCTGGTTGAAGCCCATGCAGACCCATATGCTGAATTGGGTGAGGTGTGGCCCCGGTTCAGTTCTCACCGGGGCAAGCTCCCCACGTGGGAGGCACTCAGTTTGGGCCCCAGCTCATGAGGGCATGCCTTCCATGCAGGAGGCCCCCAGCAGGTTCCTGCCCTGCATGGCTCTCAGCCCAGCTGTGTGGAATGAAACTGTGTTGAAAACTGATGACGTACAACTATGAAGACTGTACTGGGCCCTCCCTTTTCTGTGTCAAAAAAAAAAAAAAATCTTAAAAAAAAAAAAGGGTCACAAACACTTATAGAACGTATTTTTTAAGCCTACATAAATCTTTTTTTAAAATACTGGCTACAGGGGAAGCCGGAATGGCTCAGTGGGTTAAGTGCTCACTTTGCATTGCCGGGGACCGAGGGTCGAGTCCCGGCCCTGGCCCGTGCGGAACCATGTGCTGAGCTGGGAGCTCCCCCAGTTCAGTTCTCTCTCTGTCTCTGTATCTCTCTCTCTCTCTCTGTCAAAAAACAATGAAAAATAAATATTAAATAAAAAAAAAAAAATACAGGCTACAAATAAATCTTCATCTTAAGTTCAAACACTACGAAAGTTTACACTTTCTAGAAAAGTTTATACTAGAGATCAGGGATTAATGTAATACTTGGGCAACCATGCTCCTTCTAACATGACAATATCCACACTCTGTCCTAGATATCAGCAAAATCCCCTTGGATACTATACCAAAAAATATCCCATATGAATGACATCAAATCAAAAAGATATAACCTCATATTGCTTCAACTACTTGAAATGCCAAGCAAGAGAATTTGAGCCATTCTTGGATATTCCCACACAGGAAGGGCTATAGCAGCTTGCACTACCAAAAATTAAATCTAAATTTAAACCTAGAAAGTAAAGAGCTGATTTTCCTTCTAATTCATCAGCAAGGATCTTTTAAGAAATGAGTAACAGCCCTTTGGGAAATGTTCATATCTCAAAAAGATGAAAAAAAAGATGTACAAAGAATCTTGAGGGAAAGCCGGGACGGCTCAGCGGGTTGAGCGCTCGCTTTGAGGCCCCGAGGACCGAGGATCGAATCCCAGCTCCGGCCCAGGCGGACCCACATGCTGAACTGGGGAGTTCCCACAGTTCGGTTCTCTAGCTGTCTCTGTCTCTCTCTCTATCTGTCAAAAGTAAAATAAAAATAAATATGCACTGAAGATAAAATAATTACTCTCTATAAATATAAAAAAAAAGATATTAAAAAAAAAGAATCTTGAATGTGACAAACCATTTACTACCTTTACTTCTAGAACCATTTCACATATTTACTAAATTGCTACCATGGTAGCAGAGTACATGTATGTTCTAAATATTTTTGATAAATGTTATGGCAGAAATACACAGTGCTACAAGAACTTAGATACAGAATGATAGCCCAGAAAAAAACATGGGCTTTCAAACTGAATCCCGGCTCTGCTGTCTAGTAGGTGAATACTTTTTGGCAAGAGATCTGAGTTGTTCTAAATCAAAAATAGGAAACTCAAATACCTAATGGATTCCAATCTGACAATGAATGAAATGAGCCAGGATAAGAAAAGTTGTATTCTTTTGACACAGACATACTTTGCTTGCACTTTATTAGGTAGGAATATTCTTCTAAAGAAGCAAGCTCTTATTTTTCTTGTAACACATGGCCCTAAGTCTTTTATTTTCTGATATTTGATAAGAGGCCCAAGCCCAGAAAAATATTTCTCCACTTTAAGAAAACCACAATGTAAGTGTGATAAACGACTCTAAATGGTGGCCTCAATGTCAGGAAGACAACAGGGATTAATGGAACAACGGGGTTAACTAGAAAAAGCATGTCTTGTCTAAAACATTTGCTCTGCAACAACCTTCGAGTCTGAACTTTTAGATAAAATCTCCTGACCGTAAAGAGGTTGGCTCACATTTTTACAAAGCAATGTCTAAGCCAAACAAAAATAAATCCATACTGGATTCTTTCTTTTCCTTCTTCCTTAGAGGAGAGATGAAATCTGGCTAAAGACTTCAGGTAGGGGATGCCAGGACAGCTCAGAAGGTTGAGTGCTTGCCTTGTAACCAAGAGGTCAGCCTGTGCAAACCCATATGCTGACCTGTGGCACAACTGGTAACCGCTAGGATGGCATAGCGACAAAGGTTCTTGCCTCCCATGCAGGAGGTCCCCAGTTCAATTCCTGCCCTGAACAGCCCCACATCCACCTGTGGAAAGAAACCATGTCACAACTAATGATGTACAACTATGGAGATGGTTCTGGGCCCTCCCCCTTCTCTTGCCGCTCAAAAACAGTAAATCTGTAAAAACAAACAAACAAACAAAAAAACCTCTCAATCCTGCTTTAAAATAAAATAACCTAAAAGAGAGTGGGAGAGGTTAGATAATACAAGATTGGCCAAAAGTTGTCAACTGATAAGTACAATGAAAGGTATATGGGTACTCATTTTTATTATTCTACTTTTTGTATGTGTTAAAAAAATTTTTCTTAATAACAAGTAAATAAGTAAATAAATACAAAAGTCGAAGGAATGGGAGAAAAAGGACCAAATGCAAAATCACTAAAGCTTAGTGAGAAGTTTTAAGGAACTGGTCACAAGTTTCAATTTCTACAGGGAAGTCATGAATATTGATGACAATGTTGGTAATAAGAAATACTAAACATTAGAAGCACAGAATACAGAATTTGTCATTTTAGCAAGTGTCAAGTTTAACTGACTTACATAAATACGTACTTAATAAATGCTAGATTGAATGAGGTGTT
Source organism: Craseonycteris thonglongyai (assembly GCA_004027555.1). NCBI lineage: Eukaryota > Metazoa > Chordata > Mammalia > Chiroptera > Craseonycteridae > Craseonycteris > Craseonycteris thonglongyai. The sequence goes on along the minus strand of PVKE010004581.1, from coordinate 55,037 downwards.
CATTCCATTTAAGACTATCCCAGGAATTATTAAAACAAAACACACACACACAAATCCTGAGCTACTACATTCAAGGTTTACAGTTTAAACTTCTAGCCATTGATCAGCTCTGAAAATGCAACAGGGCAAGTGGAAGCATATTTAAGAAACCAGAGTATGAGAGCGATATTATTCTCTTCAAAAGGGCCAAAAAACAAATTCTGAACAAAGACTGAAGAACTAGGTTAATTTGGTCTATTTCTAATTGCTGAAAATTTTAATAGAGTTGATACTTGCCTCCACTTCAGCCATGAATGCCTCCAAGGGATCATCATCACTATCAGAATCTGCTGGCTTGGAATGGAATTGCTGGCGGGTAGGTGAGTTTTCAGCAGGAATATAAGGTAAGTCAACATTGCTAGAGTCTTCTTCCTCATCTTCAAAATACCTGAAAATTAAGACCCATGTTTAATTTAGGGTCAGTGAATCTTTCATTTAACAGAAATATTTAATAACTGTGATATATGTTACTACTAAGAGATTTAATACTCAGGTCAAATTAGAAACCTCCAGGCTTTGGTTAAGAAACTAATTATTATGTATAATTATTATATATTACTTAATATATGCAACTTCTATTATTGCCAAAAAAAGTTATAACAGATTATCCATTTCAAGTGTCTGTTCAAATTGTATTTCCAGTTCTATAAAAAGAGATGAGTTTTCAGTACATATTTAGTATATCACTACTGAATAGGTTATCAGCAAATAGTAAAGACTGCATGCTATGGTAAAAATTACTTTCATATGAAATATTAAAAACCTAGTTTATTCTTTATAATCCTTAAAAATTTTTTAGAGGTATACGCATAAGACTAGAGACTTCCATCAGAAGTTCTGGGGTATTTTCTGAGAACTAAAAGAAAACTTCTAGAATTAAAAATAAATGCTGAATCTAACATCATTCATCATACTACCTAAGTATTCAGGAAAAAACAACTTCAAAGTCCAGAGAAAATATCACTTTCCCGCTAACAAAAATTCCAGAAAAGGATAGTTCTTTATAAACGCCCACCTTACCTCTAAATTAAATAGTAATATAACTAAATATTTAAATATTTAATAAGCAGACAAAATTAGCATAATCATAATTATAAACTAATTAAGTTTAAATAAATAACTGAAGCTTAAAATTGTAAAGCATTTCAAGTATCATAGGAATTATTTTAAAAGCTCTAACAACTGTTATGTACTAGACACACACACACATGTGCACCTATTCATTTATATAGTAGGTTTCACTTAATAAAAAAGTATCCTTGAACTGGTAAATTGCTCTCTAGAATAATGATCCTTGATTTCGCTGAACCTGAAACACTTACTACTGTACTGAATTCCTGAATAATACGTTAGCTTTCAAAAATGCTGCTATGTACTTTGGGATCTTGAAAAGATTTTTAATTTAAAAAAATATCAAGTAGTGTCACAACCAAGTTGGAATTAATAGCAATAAGAGATTTCTTCAAATTCAGCAAAGAAAATTATAATCTACAGGAATTAGAACTTAAACCTTCAAACCCCAGCATTTTATAATAACCACCTTATTAGACAACCAAGTTAAAAAAGATAATTAGTAAAAATGTTTCCTGAGAACTATGGGCAAAAATCTGAGATTTTCTACCATTGCAAAATGTTGTAATAGTTTTAAGGGAATTGGGTATTGAGGCAAACTGTGTCTCTACAAATTGACAGTTACCTGTGTTTACAAAACAACTTATATGTTGTCAATAAAAGACTATCAAAAACCACGTGAATTATTTAAAACTCTTCAGCCATATTGAGTTCTCAGTGGCTTCAAATTGTTTTTGGAACAAGTAAAGATGTAAGTAAGCACACAAGTACTGTATTTCTTACAAAAGAGTAAAGTCAACAATTTAACTTAGCAACAATGCAATTCAGTGAGAACCAATTTAAGAAGTCATATTATTATTCAGGAAACAAGAAATTTCTTTGCCTTAATTTCTGTTGATGGAATAAATATCTCAAAGCTCAACCTTTGCTAATTCCCAAGAATTACCACTTACGCATTTTCTTCATCAAAATTGGCCCGTTTAGATCCAATTTTGTAGAAAGAAGGGAGCTGTGGTGGAGCAGACTTTCCAAATCCAGAAGAGGAGCTAGTTGCCCCGAAGGCACTGTGGGACTGTTGTGGGAGTTTTGGTTCCTCCTTCTTTCCAGCACTAATGGCAAAACCTCCAAAGCCAAATCCCCTCTTAGTGCCAGGGCCACCTTTATTCCAGTTCATGGTGCCAATGATTGATCTGTAGGAACAAGGTACACTAATATAAATTTAACTTTATAAATTAAATAGCCCATTGATTTCTATGTCTCTTCCAACCTCTACCTAAAATTTCAATTTAAGGGATGCCAGGATAGCTCAGCAGGATGAATGCTTGCCCTATTACCATGAGGTCCCAGCCCCAGCCCATGCAAATCCATATAAATGCAGGGCAACTGTAACAACAGAGATGGCAGTGAATGTTCTCCCCTCTCATGTGGGAGGCCCCCACCCCAGTTTGGTTCCCAGCCTGCGTGGCCCCACATCCACCTGTACAGAATGAAACCACATCACAACTAATGATATACAACTATGAAGATTGCTCTGGGCCCTCCCCCTTTCTCTCTCTCCTTCTCTCAAACAATAAATCTTTAAAAAATAGTAAAATTTCAATTTAAACTTTTGCCTCTCAATTAAAACTTCCACTTTGAACTTCAGATATACAATATGTTAACCTCAATGAAATGGTCCCCTTTTCTAAAACACTGAAGAAATTGTTATTTATTCTATTGGGATCTCAATCTAAACAGAATGTAGCATGAAGTATCATCCCCTTTAAAAAGATTTGATTGCTAATGTAACATCTGTTAAACTGCCAAAAATACTAAGACAACATATATTGTGGAAGATCTGATTTGTGCTAGGCTTGTTGGGCAACTGAAGATACCAAAATGAAAAGACTTAATTTATCTCTTAATTTTTACCCTCAAGGAGTTTACAGTCTATCAGGAAATTAGATAATCCCCCTCTGGTAATGACATCTCGAAGATTCAAAGAATCAAAAGTTAAAGGATCAGTTATTTGCAAAAATTATCTATGTAACTGTCTCAGGACAATTATGAACCAGGCATTTATTGAGCCAAGTGCCCACCAGACAAAACACTATCTAAGAAGAAACAATGATTCCTTGATACCTGCCTTATGTACTCAGTTAGCTTATTAAGAATTTCAAATAAATTTTCTGAGCATTAGGTCTTGGCTCCAAAAACCGTTTTTAGGGACATAAATTATCAAACTTTACAGAAAAGCTGAAAATTTAGAAAGCAAAAAGGAACAAAATTTAAAACTACCCAAAATTGGAGGGTGAGGGAAGAAAAACTAAATGAAATTTCCTTTCAGATACGTAATTTTATTATTTTTTGCTGTTTTTTTCCTACACACCAAAACAAAACAAAACTAAAGCCATACTGTGCATAATTTAACAATTTCTTCACCTAATGATATACTATGAACATCTTTAAATGTCAACAAACACACTTGCCCACTACCATTTTATAACATTATGAAACATATCACATAGTTATATCTTTGTGCAAACCCTTAATTATTTCCTTAGGATCAATTTTTAAAATGCAGGGGAAGCCGAATGGCTCAGCAGGTTAAGCGCTCACTTTGCAGCTCCCAGTACCAAGGATCAAATCCCAGCCCCAGACCATGAGGACCTATATGCTAAACTAGGGCGTGCCTCCCATGAGGCCCCCAGACCAGTTTCTGCCCTGTGTGGCCCCTGCCCACCTGTGTGAAACAAAACCATGTTGAAAAACTGATGACATACAACTATGGAGAATGCTCTGGGCCCTCACCCTTCTGTCTGTCTCTGTCAAAAACAATAAATCTTGAAAAAAAATTAAAATGCAATTGCTTAGCCAAAGGGAGCATGCATTCTAAGTTTTAAAAATTTTAATTACTATTTACATTTATGAAAAAGTGTCCATTACACACTGAGTCAAATAAAAAGGGCATAAAACAAGGTAGATGGAATGATTCCATGTAATTCAATATAAAACCATGTTATATACACAGAAATAGCTGGAGGGCTGTTAATCAAATGGTTAACAGCAGTTATTTGATTTTTATTTTCTTCTTTGTATTAAGGTTTTACTGTTAATAAAAATTGGGGTCACCCCAATAAATCTAACAAAAAAAAAAAAAGGGAAAGCCAGGATGGCTTAGTGGGTTAAGCGCTCACTTTGCAGCACCAGGGTCCAAGGATCAAATCCTGGTCCTGGCCCATGAAGACCCATATGCTAAACCGGGGTATACTTCTCATGGAGGAGGCTCCCAGTTCAGTTCTTGCTCCCCCCACCCCGCCTGGGTTCAGCCCCTGGCTCAAGGGGGCGTGCCTCCCATGCAGGAAGCCCCCAGCCCAGTTCCTGCCCTGCACAGTTCCCGCCCACCTGTATGGAATGAAACTATATGTTGAAAACTAATGATGTAGAACTATGGAGACTGCTCTGCACCCTCCCTCTTCTCTCTGTCTCTTTCAAAAACAATAAAATAAATCTGGAAAAAAAAAATTAAAATACTTATAATGGACTCTGAAGTCAGTGGACAAGTTTCAAAAACTGCTTTTTACTATGACATTGTTGAGGGGGACCATAACAATATATGCTCTGCTTTTCTGGTTCTGTGCCTCTTTCCCATATATACCTTAACAGGTTTTTTTTTTTGAACTGTTATTATATAGCACTTAGTTCAGTCTGTTTAGTATTAAATTTGATTTAAATGCTATGTCAACTTTCACCCTTAGTTCCAAGTAGGGACTGTCTTTACTCATTTTGGACATTCTATAAAAGTTAACAACACGGCTAAAATAAGTACTTGACAAGTACTAGTTTGCATGAACTTAATTAAGACCATCTCCTGCTTTCTTCAGGAATCCTTTAAGGAAAATTAACATAATTCTAGTGAGATGAGATCTAATCTGAATATTTACAAGCAATATGTTGATAATACTGTGGAACTAGAGAAAGTCACAATGAAAGTAGGTAAGCATTCAAATGCTCAACAGAAATCCTCTTCTAGGTGGACCTAAACCTTCCTGGCATACATTTCTGATTCTGTCATTCCCTTCCATTCAATATCTCTCCAGAGTTAGTAAATCAGGCTGGAATGAGACTTTCAGAAACTACTTTACCATTCTAGCTCTCAAGAGTTTCCCCACATGCACCAGTTTCCCAAGAAAACAAAGCACTTTGGTGAATGCTCTTCCCTTTACCTTCCCACCAAATCTCTCATTATACCTACCTACCAAAGTCCTACCCTACAAAACCCACCTAAATACCAACCAACTCCTAAAACTATGAAATGAATGATTCCATAGAGAAGTGCTGTATCTTTCCTCAAACCTCCTTTCTAGTCATAAAACCCTCAACATTTAATCAAACTATGTGTGTCCTTGTTTTCTCTCTTTAAATCCATGTTACAGGTTTCACAAATAAACAGGCTTATCTATTTTTCATCTCTTGTTTTCCTGAGTATATATTCACTAATCATATTTAGTCAATATATGTAAGACCCCAAGGGATTTATAACTTGGCCAAGGAAAAGTTCAAGACAGTATAAAGTCCTATACTTGGTATTGTTCTAGGTACTAAAATACTGTGATTTAGTAGAAAATCATAATAGCATAGAGTAAAGTAATACAAACTATGGTGCCATGCTGACTATGATTAAACTCTAGTTCTGCCACTAACGTTCCATGAACCACAAGGAGCTCAAGGAAGTTATTTAGTTTTTCTGGGCCTCCATTTTCTCATCTCTAAGATGGTGAGACTATCACTTACTTCACAGTTGGTGTGAAAAACTGAGTTCATACACAAAAATACACTTTAATAATGAAGCGCAGTACACAGTAAGAGCACAATATGTATTAACTATCATGTTTACCATTATTATTTCTCCAGAAATCAATTTCTCCATTGATTAGTAGAGAATATCAAGTTATACTTCTCAGATCTTTCAACTCTGGGATTTCATATATAAGTGCTACATGACACTGAAGATGTCAGAGATTACTATGAGCTGACAAATGGGATATGTTTAAGAGAGCTAGAATCCAAGTAAGGCACAGAATGATGCGAGCTGAGTAGAGAACCATGAAGAAAGAAGATATTCTAAGGAGGAAAGCTAGAAATAATGAAGGCTGGGAAGTCAGAATCAGTGTGGAACCTAAGAAAGATAAATTGGCCAGAATTTATGCTTTTGAAAAAGGAAGAAAACAAGATATGATCTAAATGACTTTAAAAATAGTAGACTAAAATAAACTAATTATAAAACCACATTAGTTTATCATTTGTGCTTTTGGAGGAGGAGAAAGAGTTCTAGAGACACTTAATTAGCATCCACTCTATCTAATAATGTCTTAAAAACACCTCAGACTATAAACCGGTCAGTTCTTTAATGAGTATCTGTACAAAACGCAAGAATTTCATCACATTCTTTTAAAGCCAAATACAGGTCCAGCAGAAGTAAGGCCCCCTTTAAAATAGTATAGTATAAACAGACATTTTGTCTTAGTAACCTTTGTGTTCCAGGTTCCCTTAAGTAAAATGCTCCATCGACTGAAAGGAACAGTGAGTGAGTGAGAACAAAAGTGCATTGGAGCAGCAACTGCTCATTTATGTGAATAATTTGTAATAAAAGTTTTGGTATCGACTACCAGCTCATAAAAAAGGGGTTACTTCTGCTGGACCCTGTGTAAGTAGCTGCTGGATTATACTTACTTTAGAAGCATCTCCTTCCTCTCTAGTAGCTTAAAGAAATTAAGAGCTGATTATGTGAGTATCAATGATAAAACTAAAATATAAACAACTACACTACTCCATGAATTATACTAAATTATTACAATGTAAGTCAGATCTTATCACTCCTTTGCTCAAAACCCTCAGATGGTTAGCATCTCAGAGCAAAAAACAAAATCCTCACAATAGCCTAAAAGGTCTTGGGTGTTCAGACCTAACTCTCACCCCCTTTTCTTGCCTGACCTTATGTCTTTCTACTACTCCCTTCTTTGCACAGTGTGCTCCAAGCACTTGGTCTTCTAACTGTTCCTCTAACAGGCTAGCATTATCCTTTCCCTCTGCCTAGAACATTCCTTTCCCCACACTGGGCTCAGCTCACTCCCTTCACCTGCTTTTAGTCTGCTTAAATAATAGCTTGTCTATAAATACTTACCTGACCACCCTATTTCAAAATGCTACATCTCACCATCGCTCTTTCCAGCTTTCTTTCCCCTAAGGCACTAATAATCTTCTAACATACAGTATAATTTATATATTTGTTAACTGTCTCTCCCCTCACCCCCCACTAGAAATTAAGTTTCATGAAAGCAGAGGTCATAAACCTAAACAGTGCTAGGGAATAGGCACACAGTAGGCATCAGTCAGAATATTTCTTCAATGAATTGCAGATTAGGCCATATAATGACTCTTCTAGATATGGGAAAACACAGAATACATTTTTTTTTTCCACCGCTAAGGGTCCAAAAATTAACTTTGTACATTTATTGCTCTCTTCCTGTGTGCCAGATCTGGTTTTGGATCTGCAAAATTACAGTGAATTAAGATAATCTCTGCCCTGGAGACCAGGGGAATGTAAGTGGGGGCGGCAGATACAGTAACTATCATTACAAAAAACGACAGAGGGGAAGCCAGAGGAAACTGAAAGACTGCCTAAGAGCGGGGCAAAGGGGGACATGTTTCACTAAGGCAGGAACGTCCAACCTGAGGCAGAGGACAGCTTTGAATGTAACCCAACAAAAATTCTTAAAACATTACCAGATTTTTTTGCGACCATTAAAAAAAAAAAGCTCATCAGCTATCCTTACTGTTAGTGTATTTTGTGTGTGGCCCAAGACAATTCTTCCAATGTGGCCCAGGGAAGCCAAGAGGTTGGAAACCGCTGCACTAACGTGATAAGGAAGCTGTAATTCCCCCCCAAAACTCTCAACTACAACGAATTTCTCCTTATATTATTGGTAAGTATGTTTGCAACTCCGAATAAATTATTTACTCACATCAGATAGGCTGTTAGGCCGCAAAAAGTTTGTGTGGCGACGGTGATGCGAATTACTTATCTACTCTAGGCTGCACAAAATTAACCGGCTATGTATTTTACTGTCTTCCGTTCTGGTAACTTTTGTTTATAGGGTGCCCCCAACTTGGAGGCTTGAATCTCTGCCAAATGGCTGCCGACTAGGGCCAGAATCCTCCCTCTAGCTATCCCTGCCTCAGAGACCCGCACCTTGCAAATCCCTTCCGTAGCCAAGCAGGCGGGCGCCACCTTCGGAAAGCCGCCAATAGGGCCTCCGTTTAAGAGTCGCGGGTGAAGAGAGAGCCACGGAAGGGCGACGAGGCTCGGCGGTACCCCTGCAGGCCTCAGCCCGCACTCCCACCCCTCCCCGGTCCTCTGGGCCTCAGGTGCCCGGAGGCTCCGCCGACTCTTTGTTAAGCGAGGCCGCGGCTCTCTGGCCCTCGCTAGGCCCCGCAGTTGCCTCCAGTGGACCCCAGGGGCAGAGGCACCACGTCCAGACCCACCTTGCACAAACCTGCCGCTGCAGCAGCAACTGCTACCACCTCCGACGCGGAGAATCCCACGGCCGAAGTACGCGCGGTGCAGGCCGCGTCCCGCCGCAGAACTCCTCCTTCACCGCCCCTCTCGCCGCGGCCGCCGCTTCTCGACCCGTTGCTGACGCGGGGGAGGGGAACGCAAACCTGACATGCGCAGTGCAGAGAGCGCGGGCCGGAGGGCGGGGCCTCGGGCTACGTTTCCGGGAAAGTGCCGTGAGTTCCCGGCCTTAAAGCTCCAGAATACTTTACAGACCTCAGATACTGGGCACTGCTGCTGGGTGAGGACTATTCATGGCCCTTCTAGGAAGCGGGCATGGGAGTAAAGAAAGAGTAGCAAAGACAGAGAGCCACCCAAAATTTTCAAGAAGAAGCCTTGGCTGTAAACCGCATACACGTAAAACTGTCTCTCTTCTAAACTCTGGCTCATTGCAAAAAGGACTTGGGAAACGTTTCTTCTCGTGCCTCTGGCCACGTGGTCCCATAGAGCATGGCCACCTTTAGCTTCCGGAGCACTAACTAGATCAGTGTGATGACAACTTGACGGAATCCTAGTGGAGAACGCTGGGATTGGCATAGGGAGTTCCGGCCCCGGGCCGGGATTATGTAATTTTCCCAGCAGCCCCACCTCGCCTCACCCGGGCGGGGGTGGAGAAGGTGTGGAGGCTACGTCCCCCTCCCTCGCCGCGCGCAGGCGTGGACAGGCAGCACGCATTCTACGTAACGGACGGTGGAGGCTACGTCAAGAGTGGTGCGGCGTGACTGAGCTGCCTGGTACAACTGTGTCCTAGAGGCATCTGGGGTGGTAAAACCTCGGTGACCACTCAGGCACCTGTCTGAGAAGCAGGCGCGGTAGAGGTGGCGGCCTCAGAAGCGCTGGGCCGGGTTCTAACCCCCGGTACAGGTAGGAAGCGGGCCATGATGTGTTTTCTGTCGGTGGGGGCCGGGCCAGGCCGAGTGGTCACTCTGATTTGCGTAGCCTTGGCCGATCCCATTTCCCACCCAATACTCTTTAAGTCCGGCCTGTGTGATTTACATCAGTCCCCGCGCCTTCTCACCTCTACCGACTTTATTAAAACAAGCAAACTTTGTACACCTCAAAGCCCATTTTCTGTTGGTCTTCAGGATTGGGGTGATTTGAACGATTTGGGGAACTTCTCCAGAGAGCTGTGAGCCAACCAGAAGTGCAAAGTTAGAGGAAGCTTACAGTGTCAGCAGGAAGAATTGAGTGCAGACGTTACGATGAATTAATTCTCCATGGTGGGGAAAGATTGGACCTGGGTGGGTTAACAAAAGCAACAATCTCTGTGACCACTTTTCTGAAGGTTTCTTTTTCCTTTTTTTTAATTCGTTTTGACACCGACAGAGAGAAGGGGCAGGGCCCAGAATAGTCTCCATAGTTGAACGTCATCAGTTTTAGACATGGTTTTGTTCCACACAGGTGGGCGGGGGCCTCGCAGGTCGAAGGGGGAGTTGGGCTGGGGGCCTCGCATATGGTAGGCGCACCCACTTGAGCCAGGGGTGGGGTGGGGCAAGAACCGAACTGGGGTCCTCCTGCATGGGAAGCACACCTCAGTTTACCCCACGGGCCGGAGCTGGGATTTGATCCTCGGTCCCCAGGGCTTGCAAAGCGAGAGCTTAACCCGCTGAGCCATCCCGGCTTCCCCTCTGAAGGTTTCTAACATAAAATGTGTTTTTACCAAAAGTGTGTAAGGAGACAGGACTGTCTATTATGACTTCCAGAAGTCTCACAGTCTGGCCATTGCCTAATCAAAATGGCAACAAAGAACGATTCCCCCATTTCTGTTTTTTAAATCCAGACCCAGTCTGTGAGAGACTGCCAAGTAAGCCAGCAGAAGCCCCCTTCTCTCTGTCTCTCTCTGTCTCTGTTTCTCTCTGTCAAAAATCAATAAAATAAATCTTAAAAAAAAAAAAAGAAGATAATCAAACTAGACTTGTTAGTGCTTGTGTTCCCTGCCCCCGGAGTCTCATTCAGGACTGGATGGCCTGGCAGGGAGTTGTGCATTTGAAAAATGACAGGTGCAGCAGAGAGACTGCTGAGTGGGAAGGCCAAGTCACATATGGCTTGGGTAATTTTAACATAAATAACCTTGAAGGAGCCCTGTTACAGTGCTGCGTTATCTTAGAAATGCTTCTATGGTGTGAACATTCTAAGTGGAAATTCAACTTGAAATGATCATACCTTTTGGTTAGGTAGGTAATCAAATTGTGCCAATACTAACCTTTATTTGCTTCTATTTGAAAAAGTTTAAAACAGATTTGAAAAGGAAAACACTAAAAATGAAGTTTTTAAATCTTCATGGATGATCATAAAGCACAGGAGAAGGAAGTAATGGGAACTAATATATATTGAGTGCCTTTATGTGCTAGGCACATATCCCACTACAGCCCTATGAGGCAAGTAGAGAATGGGTATCCTTTTTTCATAAGTGGGAACAGAATTCTAAGTAATTAGCCCAAGATCATATGGTCGGCAAATGTGCTGACATCTTAAACCAAATCTAATTTCACCAAAGTGTGTGTTCTTTCACATTTCTTCCACTTTTGACTGTAATAAAAGATTATTGAAGGAAACTAGGGACATTTAGAGACACATCACAAACCTTTTTGAGGTTGATGTTGAGAAGGCAGCTATGTTTTCCCATAAAATGTTCGCTAGTGCTAACCTCAAAGATCAAATATTAGAAAGGATATATACTTTTGCTCTATCCTTTATGGCATTTCTCAGTTCACTTGTGCCTTTCAAAATTTATGAACTTTGTCCAGTTCAAAGAATATTTCTTGAACAGCTATGGGTTTCAAGATAGACAAAAACTACGTATCTAATTGTTACCAACCAATGTCACCCCATTAAATTTAACAATTAAAAAAAAAAAGATATTAGGTAATAACCTTTAATATTGCAGTGGTACCTTTAAGAATTTATGGTGTTGGGGAAGCCGGGATGGCTCAGTGGGTTGAGTGCTCACTTTGCAGCACCGGGGACCGGGGATCGAGTCCTGGCCCCGGCCCGGGTGGAACCATGTGCTGAACTGGGAGCTCCCCCAGTTCAGTTCTCTCTCTGTCTCTGTATCTCTCTCTCTCTCTCTGTCAAAAATAAAAATGAATAAAAAAAAAAAAAAGAATTTATGGTGTAGCAAATATGAGATATAGAATGTTCACTATCCTGAAACACCTTGAAAGAGCAGTCACTCACCTCCATCACTACTCAGCTCCCTGGATTTTGGCTTCCATCCTTACCATTTCCCTGCAGTTGCCAAAAATGATTTCCTTATTAACATTTGGAAAATTTTGGTCCCTACCTTACTTGAACGTTCTGCAGCAATTGAAACTGAGCTATTTCTTTCTTAGAAATATGCTTCTCCTTTGACTTCTCTCTATGATGCCACTTTGACCAGTCTACTTTTCTCTAACAGTTACTAATTAGTTTGCCAGTCCAGTTCTTCCTATTATGCCCACCTCTTAGCTCTTAATGATTTGTTTCAAGACTTTGTGGTGCTTTTTAAATTTTATTTATTTACATATTATTTATTTATTTGGTGCTTTTTTTTAAACCCTAACTCTTAATACTTCCTGGGGATCTCATGCATTCCTACACCACCTCTATTTCCAGCTTTGGCTTGTATCCTGAGTTCCAGATATATATATATATATCCCCAGCTACTTCCTTTTATCCCTCCATAAAATAGGTTATGACACCTTTTAGAGATATTGTGAAAATCAAGAGATAAATGTTAATCATCTAACATACTGCTTTAAAATACTCCAAACTTTTTAACAGATACTAAATTTAATTTATTGCCTTTCCTCCCAATTTTTTTCTCCTTTATTGTTCTTTGTCTCAAGGATGACTTAGTCTAGCTGTTAATCAAGCCACACTTGGAATAACCCCAGATCTTCCTTTCTCACATTCTCTATATCCAATCACTTTATGCTGAGAAGTATGATTTTTAAATGTCTATCAGATCTGTTTTCCTGTTCATTGTCAATACCACTGCCAGTTCAATCCTGTTTTATGTCTTATCTAATTATTTCAGCCACTTATTTTTCCTGCCTCAGGTGCCCTTCTGCAGTTCACCCTGTGCATGAGTTGTCAGGGTTAAATTGCAAATCTGATAGTGTCACTCTCCTACTTAAATCTTTTAGTTGATTCTAATTATCCAAACTCAGGGTTAGTGTGGGCTATAAAGAAGAATCATTATGATCTGGCCCCTGCTGGCCTTTCTAGCCTTGTTTCTCCCACTTGGGTCTACAAACCCAATGCTCTGTCCATCATACCAAACTCCTTAAATAAGTTGCTTTCAAGCCTCCATGCTATAGCTGTTCCTCAGTTTGAAATGCCTCTTCTTGAGTGTAGGAACCAGGCTTTTATTTTTTAAATAACTTTTTTTTTAATTACATAAGCACATCATAGGAAAATCAGAATATAAAGAAAAATGGAAAGTGCCCATAATCCTACCATACAAAATAACATTTATGTGTAGATTTATGTACAGATGGTGGAATACCTATTGTTCTTTTCAGAATGCTGATGTTTAATTTCATCATGTACACTAGGAACAATTTTGCTAACGAAAAAACAATTACTAGTTTAAGTGATATAAAATCACAGCCACTGGCTTACATTTGGTAAGTGGCCTGATAAGTGGTTCATAGCAGGGATTCTGGAGGCAAAACTGGAATCAAATCCTAGCTCTGACTTACTTAACATCTCTGCCTTATTTCCTTATGTGTGAAATGGGGATGTTAATGCTACTTTCCTCAAAGGATTGTTATGAGAATTAAATTAGCTGCGCTTTCTGTAAAGACTTTAGGACAGTGCCTAGGACTTTGTATCTTACACATTGGCTTTTATTGTGTGATATTCACACATAAACACACAAAGTTGATCTGAGCATGAATGGCTTTTCTATTCACGTATTATCTGTGTTACCACTAACAAATAAATAGTTGCATCTCATTCTTATTTTATTAAACCCCTTCCCAGTTCCTATATAAACCTTTTTCTGGGATGCCCGGATGGCTCAGCAGGTTGAGCACTTGTCTTGCAGCCCTGGGGTCTGGGGATTGAATTCCGACCCCAGCCCATAGAGACCCATATGCTGAACTGGGGGGAGCTTTGCATGCAGGAGGCCCCCAGCCCTGTTCCCACCCTGCACAGCCCCCACCCACCTGTGTGGAATAAAACCATGTCGAAAACTGATAACGTACAACTATGAAGATTGCTCTGGCCCCTCCCCCTTCTGTCTCTCTCTGTCTCTGTCAAAAACAATTTAAAAAATCAATAAATAATTTAAACCTTTTCTAGGCTTTCAAACAAATGCTTACCAAATACACAGTGTAAATGGAAACCAAACTAAAGAAATTAAATGAGTCGTCCAAAAATTTACAGATAACTAGTGACAAAGAGTCCAGGCTAGAACCCAAGCCTCTTTACCCTCACACCTCATTGTTTTTTTTTTAAATATATAATGCTATCTGAAATGAATAGTATTAAATAAGAGAAAAGCAGGCAAGAGTAGTAGATACATTTTAATTGTTTCCAAATTTGATCAGTATATGTAGAATGGCAGTCCACTTAGGGTTTGTTTGTTTTAACTCATTGTTAAGGTGCAATGAAAGCCTTCCACGCTTTCTGTGTTGTCCTTTTGGTGTTTGGGAGCATCTCTGAAGCCAAGTTTGATGATTTTGAAGATGAGGAAGACATAGTAGAGTATGATGATAATGACTTTGCTGAATTTGAGGATGTCATAGAAGATTCTGTTACTGAATCTCCTCAACGGGTGATAACCACTGAAGATGATGAAGATGAGACCACTGTGGAGTTGGAAGGGCAGGATGAAAACCAAGAAGGAGATTTTGAAGATTCAGATACCCAGGTGAGGTTCTTTTTTATTAATTTCTTGCGAAATTGGAAGGATGGAAAAACTTGCAATTAGCACTTTTCTGGACATTAAAATTAAGACCCAGGTCTAGAGAGACTTTTTCTCGCTGGTATCTTCATTTTTGTTCAGTAGGTGGTGCTTTTCTAAATGTTTTGTGGTATGTTCCCACCTTTTGCATTGACCAGATAACGAACTGTATTTTTCTCCTTTATGGAAAGCCTGGTTGAGGGGAGGGGTGGAGAACAGATTCTGTATGTGGGTGGGAATTATCTTGAACTCAGGGTTCAAAAGCATGGAGAGACATCATTCATTAAAAATATATGTTCTGTCTGTCAAAAAAAAAAAAATTAAAAAAAAAAAATATATGTATAATATCTCTGTTCTGTGCTCTGTTTTTCCTTTACAACTGTTGCTTACAAAAATGAGATGCAATTGCTGGTGACATTTGTAGGGGAAAACAGATTGTGCCTCATTTTTGTAGGAGGGAGATACCGAGAGTGAGCCCTACGATGATGAAGAATTTGAAGGTTATGAAGACAAACCAGACACTACTTCTGGCAAAAATAAAGACCCGATAACAATTGTTGATGTAGGTATACAGGATTCTGATTTCCAAATTAACCAATAAAATATCTTGCTGTCATTAATCCCAGAAAGGTAATCAGTGACATATAGCTGGTGTTGATATAATTGTGGGAACTGTGAGCTTTGCATCAAGTGATCTGATAAAACTCCACACCTAGAGAAGTAATGCCTGTGTTTTTATTCTAACTCTCCTAGTGTTATCTATTAAGGCATGATGAAGAGGATAGACATTGGATTTATTTTGGACTCAGAATCAAGTTTAATACAAAAGGCTTTCTAGCTTTTTATCTCATTTGATTGTCCTCACATTTCCTTCAAGAGTCTTTTACAAAGCTGACCTACAAAACCAAAAGGGGCATATTTCAAAGTAAAGCCATAGTCAGTGACAGTTACAGTATCAACTTCTTAAGGCTTTTCTCATTCTCCTTCATCCCATGAATTAGAATCCATCCTTCAGACTCAGCCAACATTAAATGGAATGATTTTTTTTCTTTAGGTTCCTGCACACCTCCAGAACAGCTGGGAGAGTTATTATCTAGAAATTTTGATGGTGACTGGGCTGCTGGCCTACATCATGAATTATATTATTGGGAAGAATAAAAACAGCCGCCTTGCTCAGGCCTGGTTTAACAGTCATAGAGAGCTTTTGGAGAGCAACTTTACCTTAGTAGGTAAGTTAGGCTAATAGAATTCCAGCTGCCTGCTTAAAAATTATCTGGTAAGAACTGTTTATTCCCTGCAGTATAAGCTTCTGACTACTTACCTAGACAGCTAAAGAGGATGCTTTTTTTCTCCTCAAGGATCCTATTTTTGTTAGGTTTCATATGCTGAATAAATTTCATTTATGAAATGATTTTCTCTTTCATTAATAAACAATTGCTAAATAGCTTCTGTGTTATCAAAACAAGTTGATAAAGTCTGGCTAAAAGCAAGGAATTTTGACATTTTGATTACCTTGGCAAATGCTTTCATTTTATCTTTTATTTATTTATTTAAGTTTTTATTTATTAATTTTTTGACAGAGAGAGAGAGAGAGAGAGATACAGAGACAGAACTGAACTGGGGGAACTCCCCAGTTCAGCATATGGGTCCGCACGGGCAGGAGCCGGAGCCGGGATTCGATCCTCGGTCCCCAGCGCTGCAAAGTGAGCGCTTAACCCACTGAGCCATCCTGGCTTCCCCTCATTTTATCTTTTAGAAATTAGAAATCCCTCAATTCCCTCGGGCTCTGGGCACTTTAGTTTTGGATCCACTGAAGAGGTACACATTGCAGTACCTTACAGGAACCCCTGAAATTGTGTAGTGTAAGGAGTAAAGTGGACTCACCCACCTTCACCTCTATTTGTCATTAAACACTTTATTTTCCTTTCATAATAAGCAGGTATACATCTGCTCTTCTCTTCAGCAGACTAAGTATTGTGCTAGGTACTTTGCATATATTTTTTCTTATTAAATCAATTGGATATACTTTCTATTTTTATAAGGAAGGGAACTGAAATCCAGAAATGTTAAAACTTAAGCTGTTCATTTGCAACCATGATATTATGTTAGAACAGTGCTTTTGATGTGCATGCTCTCTCTGATATACCATACTGATCATTTTTGACCCAAAAATTTGGACCTGGAAATTATGAAAATAATAAGCAGCTTTTAACACCTTCCTCTTCCCCTCATGTGTTTTCATTTGGTGTAACTGTCTGCTTTATATTGTGAGGTTGAACAATTTCTTTTGTATGCTTAATGAATTAAATGAAGAGACAAAATGATTGGAATTTAAGCTTTTTTTAGATCTAAAATACAGCTCTTAATACCACTGTTATCATTTTGTGGTTGGAAAAGCCAACTTGGTTAATACTAACTTATAGGAGACACAGTGAGGGAGTGTTAAATAGTTTGTATTAATGGTATTTTTTATTCACTGCATAGAAGGGTTTTTTCCTAACTTTTGGCAGAGACATTTAAACTGATTTTGCTCCATTTTGTATCTACTCCTGAGAAATTTATGCTCAAGCTGATTATCATTTGCTAACAAGGATTTAGAAGCAATGCTAGGGACCATAATTTTTTATGAAGACAATAGTTTTAAAATAAATGAAATGATGCCTATCTTGTAATCTATGTCTAAAGGAGAGTTTTATAAGATACCAAAGTATTGCCACCCTAAAGCCCTGATCATTGTGAGATCAGGGTGGAGGACAGTATAGCGATTGAGCCCCAGCATTTTCAGAGAATCACAGTAAGTGCTTTTACCCCTAGGGGATGATGGAACTAACAAAGAAGCTGTAAGCACAGGAAAGCTAAACCAGGAAAACGA
Source organism: Craseonycteris thonglongyai (assembly GCA_004027555.1). Lineage (NCBI taxonomy): Eukaryota > Metazoa > Chordata > Mammalia > Chiroptera > Craseonycteridae > Craseonycteris > Craseonycteris thonglongyai. The sequence continues at coordinate 37,568 of PVKE010004581.1, read as the reverse complement.
GCATATCTACAACCTCTGGTGTTCTGGTCGAGTGTGCTGTGAGGGGATGCTTATCCAGCTCAGAGTAAGTAGGGAATTTCTGGTACAGAAATTTTGTTTTTTTCCACCGTGATTCAAATCCTCTAAGTTCAGTGTTTCATTCTTTCATGTTTGACTTAAAATTAGGTCTAAAAGTCATCTTTCTACTAACTGGTAAATGTTGAGTATATTTAATGAAGCATCTGACTCCTGCTCTGAGGTCTTTTCTTTATAGTAAGTAGAAGTTGCAATTGTTCTCTTTTTTTTTTTCAGTTCCTCAAGAGACAGGACTTACTAAACGTCCTGGCCCGGATGATGAGGCCACTGAGTGATCAAGTGGTATGTATTCTTCCTGCTGGTTTTCTCCATACAGATTGAATTTTTCCTTTTTCTTTTTTTTCAGTTACAGTTGACATTAAGTATTATTTTATATTAGTTTCAGATGTACAGCATAGCGATTAGACATTTATATAATTTACGAAGTGATCCTCCTGATAAGTCCTTTACCCACCTGGCACCATATCTAGTTATTACTGTATTATTGACTATATTCCCTATGCTTTACATCCCTGTGACTATTTTGTAAATACCAATTTGTACTTCTAATCCCTTCACCTTTTTCACCCAGGCCCCGCAACCCTCTTCTCTCTGGCAACCATCAGTTTGTTCTCTGTATCTCTGAGTCTTTTTGTTTTGTTCTTCAGATTCCACATGATATCATATGGTATTTGCTTTCTCTGTGACTTGTCTCTGTGATTTATCTCTCTTAGGGTAATACCCTCTAGGCCCATCCATGTTGTCACAGATAGTAAGATTTCACTTTTTTAATGTCCAAGTAATATTCCATTGTGTGTGTATATGTATGTGTGTGTGTGAACTGTTTGGTATACCTTCTTCCCTTCATTACATTAACATGTTAATCTGCAAATTGTTTCCTTCATCAAAAATGCCACATTCTCCCTCCCTTCATTCTTTCAATGTTATTGTGATGGTTCCCACTGCTACAGGAAACAAAAATATACAAGATAGTCTCTTCTTTTATATAATCTAATAGAACAAGAAATGTCTGCATATATGTCAAAATACATAGTATTTTGTTAATATGTGCTGGATTAGTAATATAATTAGGTACTTTGAAATGTACCGTAATTATTGGCTTGAAACTTAGTATTATTATTTTAAGTTTAATTTTTACTTGCAAACCTGTGCCATTTATTTTAATTTTTCTGATATGGCCAATGATGATTTAATCCACTAATTTTTAGTCTTATCAGTTAAGATTTCTGTCATTCTCTTACCAAATACCATCTTATTAGCTAGAAAGATGGAAATTTTGCTGCCTCTTCTTCCATCCTTTTGTAGAAATATTCTTTGGGAGTATTGTTGCAGTTATTTCCAAGTTTTTTCTGAGGTAAACTTAGTCATTTTTTTCCTCTGAGCCAGCCATTCTTCTATCTCTTTATTTTTTTCTGTAAAGACAAAGTTACAATAAACACATGATTCTTTATATTTCTTAGCCCTTTTTTCTAGGTTCAGTTTAAGGTGTTGCTTTGTATAATTTCCCCTCAATTGTGGAAAAGCAGAAAATCTTTTACTATTGCCATCTTTCCAGGTCTTTGCTATATTTCCCTACATTAACACTTCCCTTCTTCTACATACTAATCATTTTTGACCCAAACATTAAAAAATATGGTGAACATGGCAAATAGGGCCATGTTTTATCATGCTGGACTGTGGGCTTATAACTTTATCTCTCTGGCCCAATGCAGAATAGTAAAAACTGTTTACCTGCCTCTGGGATAGTGTCCACTCCAACAACCAATTCTCTGATTCTCCAGATACTAGCTGGGTGTCCAACAATTCAACTCAATCCTTTTATTTTAATATATATTTTTAGTATTTTGTTTCTTTGATTATTTTTTTTTTTTTCGGTTCAGTTCTAACACTATCTACTGGGAGTTAGTACCAGATTCCACAATTCATAGCTCTGTCTCCTCACAATTCTGTCCACACTTCAGATGCCAGTTACAAGTCCCAGGCCACCTTACTTCTGAATGTCTAGCTATAAATCGAGAGTCCCCACGGCCTTTCCCTTGGGTGCAATAATTTGCTGGAATGGCTCATAGAACTCAGGAAAACACTTTACTTAACATTTACTGGTTTGTTGTAAAGATACAATTCAGAAATAGCCAGATGGAAAGAGCTACTGGCGAGGTATGGGGGTGCTTTGGGGGACGGTGCAGAGTTTCCATGTCTCTCTGGGTACACTGCCCTCTCAGCAAGTCAGTGTGTTCAGCAACTCAGAGCTCTGGAGCTTGTGGTCTTCTCAGGGTCATTCAGATTGTTAGCAGAATTCAGTTACCTGTGGTTATAAATCCCATTTTCATGCTGATTGTCAGCTGGGAACCACCCTCAGCATCTAGAGCTCATTCTCAGGTCCTTGCCATGCTGTCCACCCACATTCTTTTACACTTTGATTCTTTTCTTCAAATAGGGCTCAGTCCCTTTTGGAAGACTCACTTGATCAGGTCAGTCCTTTGATTAAAACAGAGTCAGCTGATTAGGGGCCTTCTGCTACATAACACAGTGTAGTCACAGGAGTGATATCCCATCATATTCACATATCAAGGGGAGGCTGTATACACCAGGGGGTGGGAATCTTGGAGACCAACATAGAAATCTGTCTATAACAAAACCTAATAGGCAAGTTTTGTTTTTAAAGCAAATAAAAGTAACCATGAATGATGAAGACATGGATACCTATGTGTTTGCTGTTGGCACTCGGAAAGCCTTGGTGCGACTGCAGAAAGAGATGCAGGATCTGGTATGTTGAATTGTTCCAACTGCAATATACATAGAAACTGCCTATTTATTACGTAGAGATTCAAATTCAGAGCAGAGGATAATTAATCACTTTGAAGTAGGTCAGTACATATTCTCTTGAGAGACAAAAAGTCTTTGTGCATAATAAAATGTCATGTCTTACTTTCAATTCCTCTAGAGTGAGTTTTGTAGTGACAAACCTAAGTCTGGAGCAAAGTATGGACTGCCAGACTCCTTGGCCATCCTGTCAGAGATGGGAGAAGTCACAGATGGAATGATGGACACAAAGGTAAATGCAGTATTAAGACACATTTACAGACCTTGACATTTACAGGCCACTGTCCCTAAAAGTCACACTGTACAAGTTCTTCATTTTATGACAATGCACTGGTTATGTATTCATTTCCCACACAATCATCTAAATACCTTCTTTAAGCAATAGATTAACTTGTCAAAAGGAAAATTTGATTAAGTCCTCTCTAAATCAAGAGCAAATTGTTCTAGGATTGCTAATGGCTTTCAGGTTTTTTGAAAAAAGACTACAACTGTAATCCGTGTCACCATGTCATTTAGTCCCTTTTTTTAAGCTTCAACTATTGTAAGAGAAGAAAGATGTATGGAAAGCCTTTTTTTTCTGTTAGTTGTGTAATGGTAACAGCACATCTTAGTGTCATAAAAAAATAGGCTAGCTCAAAGACAGTTCTAAATGTTAAGTTTAAGGTGATGTGTTTATGAAGAATCCCTTGAAATTATTTTAGATTTTATCTTCATGCTTTCACTCTTGTTTAGAACATTATTTTGAGGCATATTTTACCTGCTTAATAAGAATTGAATCATTGATATTACTAAAGTAATGGTACTAGTTTCATTGTAAAGAGATTCTTTATCTTGTTTAAATTTAATTTTTTAAAAGCCTTAATGACATTGTTCAAAAGTAAGGATTAAAAAGTGAGTATCTTTATGAAAAAAGGGAAATGCAGGATACTGAGATAGCTCAGCATGTTGAGTGCTTGCCTTGTAACCACTAGTTCCTGGGATCTAATCCCAGCCCCAGCCCATGCAAACCCATATGCTGAACTGGGTGCAACTGGTAACAATGGGGATGGTGGCAAAGGTGCCCCCAGTTCAGTTCCCATTTTGTGCGGCCCCACATCCACCTGAGTAGAATGAAACTGTCACAACTAATAATGTACAACTATGGAGACTGGTCTGGGCTTCCCCCCCACCCCCCCAACCCCCTATACCTTCTCTCAAATAATAAATCTTTTTTTTTCTTAAAGGAAATGTATAAAACCTTACTTAAAAAAAATAATTTTCTTTGTTTCAGATGGTTCACTTTCTTACACACTACGCTGACAAGATTGAATCCATTCATTTTTCAGACCAGTTCTCTGGTCCAAAAATTATGCAAGAGTACGTATGAAATAAGAATATTGAAAATGACTGTCTTTAGCTTTCTGTGTTGAAACACCTACAAGGTGCTTCTGCATTTTCCCTTACCAAGTGAGTGGGGGAAGTTGGTGACTCCCCAGTTTTCTTTTGCTTTGACTGCATGCATCGTGAAGGTGACTGAAAACCTATGGGAGACAAGGAAGCTTCCCCAGTTTGCATGTTTCACCACATGTGTGCACCACCCACAAGTGAGATAGTGAGATTGAAGAGTCTTATGGCTAATGCTAAGAAAATAAAATTGCTATCTCTTTGTCCTTTGTAGTCTAGGTTCTTTTTTTTTAATTTATAATATAAATCTATGATGTTTGACTTGTGTTTGAGTGATTTCAAATTTGTGTGCTCTGTAATTCCTAGCCTTTTCTGGCCAGCTTCCTTTGAATAGCTGGATGATTATATTCTTTTCTAGTATATTATCAGACATCCTCAGTGCCCATAGGGTTTCTGGCTTTTCAGTAATATTGTTCGAATGTACATATTCAGTGCTTGAATTTATTTGAATTTATATCCTGTTTCAGGATAACATGCTTATTTAAGTCTACCCTTGGTATACAATTGGTTCTGACCTAAATTTTTAGTTACGGGCTACTTACTTTCTCCTAGGCTATGAGTTGAGTACAATTACAAGCCTATTTGTGTTTTAGTTGTGTGTCAAAATTACTCAGGTCCTGTTGCCTCTAGCTGGTGTTGCATCATCCTTGCCTTATTCAACTCAACAGCACTGGGCAAATACTGCATTATGTCAAGCATGGATCCTGGTTGGAGGTGTGGGGGAGTTGATAGTCAGAGAATATGAGGGAATCTTTGGTAAACTGGAACTAAATTATATTCTATAGTAGATTACTTCTAAATTTATTCTGAGCCTGACTCCGAAATAAGATGCTTCATTGTAAGGAGATGGCAATAGAACATAAAAATCCATAAAAATAAGCAAAAACATTATATGCAATATGGGCCTTATACTTAAATATCGGCTCATTTCTGGGTCCCCAAGTGAGGTGGAATATATCTTGCCTGGTGGGACATCACTGGAGGTGTTCAGGTAGAGGATAAAGATCACCTGGGAATGCATTCATCAGATAGACAAGTTGACCAGATGACTTGTAAAGCTCCTTCAGGCTCTGAGATTATATTCAACTTGAGAATGCTGATACCTGTTCATCTAAGTAAACTGTGTGACTTACGTGCATAGAGAATATCTTTCTTGTGTTCCTTCTAAATAGCCTTTTCTTTTATGACAGGGAAGGTCAGCCTTTAAAGCTGCCTGACACTAGAAGGACACTACTGTTTACATTTAATGGTAAGTGTTTTGTGTCCTGTCTGGGTTCTTCATTTTCTGAGAAATTATCTTAAGGACAGTATTATTTCCTCCTAAAAAAAAGCTAGATTAAAACTAACATCATGCCTGCTTATTGCTCTTGGGTTTCTTCAATAAGAGATCCTTTTATATATTTTAATTTCTGTTTTCTGCTGCGTTTTAGCTGCCTAAGAAATTTGGAGAAAGGAGTCTATTAATGCAAAAGAAAATGTTGGGTGACTCAGAAGTATTAATGCTGCCATTAACTCAATATGAAAATGGCTTTGTTTTCTAGTGCCTGGCTCAGGTAACACTTACCCAAAGGATATGGAGGCTTTGTTACCCCTGATGAACATGGTGATTTATTCTATTGATAAAGCCAAAAAGTTTCGACTCAACAGAGAAGTAAGACCAACAACCTTTTTTATAAGTTGGGACCTTTGATTGTTTTTTTCCTCTGGGGATCATCTGTCAGTGATATCAGTGATTGTATCTTTGCTAGTTGACTTGAAAATGCTAACTGGGAGCAATTTTATGAAAGCATACTAAATGGGATTTTGCTTCTGTTGGATTGAAATGGATTTATGAAACACTTTGTTTCTTGGGGAAAGGGCAAACAAAAAGCAGATAAGAACCGAGCTCGAGTAGAAGAGAACTTCTTGAAGCTGACACATGTGCAAAGACAGGAAGCTGCACAGTCTCGGCGTGAGGAGAAGAAAAGAGCAGAGAAGGAACGAATCATGAATGAGGAGGATCCTGAGAAACAGCGCAGGCTGGAGGTAAGACAGACTTTTCTTACCAATGGGGTAGAACTAAGATTTATAAGGATACCTATTTGTACCATATTGTTTGTTAAGTAATTCTGTATAGTAATGTATACAGGCTAAAAGTTTAGCATTTTCTCAGTACTTAGGACATATAAAAAATAAATAATTTTTCCTGTTCAAACTATGTTAGATTGAGTCCAGTCCTAAACAATTATGTGAATTAACCTGTTTCACCCCAGCACAATCCCATTTTGAAAGTTCCACTATCACCTTTCAAGCCACTTACTGAGGTAGAAAGAAATAGGACTTTTAACAGAAGCCAGCACATATGCCCTATTGTCCAAGTAAACCTGTTTTATAAAATGTTTAATTTGATTATAGAATTAGAGAATTCTAATATTTTTTTTGTTTGTATTTTCTACATAACCAGAATCTCAAACCCAAGAGGTTTTTAGGCTATGGTATATTATATTTCAAACATCACCATGTTCTCCCATTTTTGTGAAGAAAGATGCCATAGTCCAACTTTAAATTTTTAAGCCTTATAAATGCTGGTCAACAAAGTTCTAGGAGATGTGAATTTTAAGGAGAATAATCTCAAGGACTGAAGAAAAGTCTTAGAATTGGAGGAAGTATGCTGCCAAGTAAAAGTGAGCCGTAGTCTGACCCCTCCGGTGCCAGTAGAGTCATTAATGCTGTGGAGCCAAGTGCCCAGGATACCACAGGCCTCCTCCCATCTCATCCTTTCTCATCATTTTTTGTTTGATTTGGTTTGGTTTACGTAGTTGATGGGTATTTTCCCCCTGAAACTAGAACTCTGTGTTTATGCAATCTTTTTTTATAAACAAAAATGCCTTTTTAATGAATACACTAAAAGACTCTACACGGAATCATTAATAGATCATGCCTTTCATTTTTCTGTAACTAAAGAGATTCTCTGGTTCTTTCTAGGTTTCGAAACTATGATAGGTTTAAGAAAATTAAGAGGGCCCACAACTTAAGTCAGATTGTAAGGTGCTTGTGGGTGTAAACCTTGTATTTTTTTAAAGAACTATTACTTTCTAGTTTCTAGGCCTCAGTACCTTATAAAAAGATCCAATGAATTAAATGTATGATTCCAATAGTGGGAAAATATCTCATTTGTTTGGCATTTTGGAACATTTTTCACATATTTATTAACATAAATGTTTCTTAACTACGTTGACATGAATTTCTTCTCTCAACCACTATACCATATTCTGTGTATTGGTAGTTTCACACATGTATACATTAGGTAATATGAGAAGGAATGGATTGTGTTGAGGAAAAAATGGATTTGAGGGCAGTAGGGGTTGGGACAGTGGGAAAGGGACCTTTGGACAGTACTTTGACCACTTCATATAACTGTCCCAGAAGAGTATAGCTTTTGACATATATGCTATGGCTATTTACTTGCTACTGAGCCCTCCCAGGAGGCAGCAGCTGCCAGAGGGATGGGTTCGTTCCTGCCTTTGTGAACCCAAACTCAGGATGCATTTCCCCATTAAAGTCATATTAACAATGACGGTTCAGTTCAAGATGCATAGTAGCACAGCTGTAGGATAAACATTCAAACTTTTGCTACTAAAATAATGTGTTTGAAGGTTCTTTCCTTCTATATAATTTCCTAATTCCTAAATAAAAATATGATAAGACTCCCCCCAATTGAACACTATGAATTGAAATATTGTGCTCAGTTATAACATCTATGCTATTAAGAGATTTATAATTAATAACCTGATCAAACAGATATTAATATTTTCTGATCTGAAGTACAAATACATACATATATAATTGTTATGATGAAGGTTGGGCTAGTGTTTCCAGGTCATTGGAAAAATCAGACCACACTAACAAAACCTGATTAAATGTAGTATTCAGTTTCTTTCTAACTTGAGATTTTAGTTACATTTGCTTAATTTCAAGTGAACTTTCATTAATCAACATAGATATTAGAGGGGATGCTGGGATGGCTCAGCAGGTTGAGCACCCTTGCAGCCCCAGGGTCCAAGGATTGAATCCCAACCCCAGCCCATGTGGACCTGTATGTTGAACTGGGGTGCGCCACCAATTCAGTTCTTGCCAGGGCAAGCTTCCCATGCTGGAGGCACCTGGCCCAGTTCCTGCCCTGCACAGCCCTGCAACCACCTATGGAACGAAACTATATCAAAAACTAATGTACAACTATGGAGACTGCTTTGGGTCCTTCCCCTTCTCTTTTTTTCTGTCTCTCTCTGTTTGTCTCTTTCTCTCTCTGTCACTCTCTGTTGAAAACAATAAAAATAAATCTTTTAAAGAAAGCTTTAAAAAAAACATAGATATTAACAATTTTTATAACTGTCTTCTGGAATGTTATTTATGATGCAAGCTTAGGCTTTGAAAAATAATATAGACAGTATTCTAGTTTTGATTTTTAAACATGTGCTTAGGGCTTAATTTGGATTCTCTCTCTCTCTCTCACTTTCTCTAGGAAGCTGCCCTGAGGCGTGAGCAAAAGAAATTGGAAAAGAAACAAATGAAAATGAAACAAATCAAAGTGAAAGCCATGTAAAGTCATCATAGAGATCTGAATCCTGATGCTACCTGTAAGCTCTGAATTCACAGGAGATGTAACAAATACCAGTCTTATTTCTCATCGTAAAGTTCAAACAATCCCAGTGACTGAGAAATCCTTATTTCATCATCATTCTGTTTTTGGTTTGGAGTTTTACAGAGATTATGGATATATTGGGAGGACTCTGCTTCAGTAATTTTCTTCCAGATAATCAAATTATTTTGATTATTTTATTTTATGAAAGGAATGATACATGAACTTTGTGTAGCTTTCAAATATTTTTAAAATTATACCATGAATCATCAGTACTTTTAGTGCAATGACATTTGAAAAAACATGAATTTATAGTTATACAATTAAATTGTTGCTTTTTGTTTAAAATGGCCATTGAAATGGCTATAAAGAATGCCTCTTAAACCAAGATTCCACAAATAACTGTTGGAATTGCACAATAAACATTGCTTGATGTTTTCTTCTGTGTCTACATTAAACTTGTAAAAAAAGTAAAATTTAGAACACTATCCGTGGTGTTGAAATTTCAGGGACTCAAAACAATGTAGTTCAGTGTATGTTTTGTAGGTAAGGAGTGCTGGTCACAGTATTATAGGGTATCTCAGTTTTAGGATACTTACATGTATGTGGAAAATTCTAGGTATAGATAATACAGGAGCAGTTTTCTCCTTACCTGATTACCATAAGCTAATGACATTGTGAATGCTATATTTTAAGTGATTATATGTTTTTCTAAACTAACACAAGCATGAAAAATTAACTGCTTCAACTAGAGCAAAGCAGTGGTCTGTGTGAAGTCACAAATGTTGTCCTTGATCGCTGCAACCTATTGGATGTTGCTGGAGAGGCTCTATTCTCTGTGATGGCTGTGTCCCTTTGCTTCTTCTGCTTTTATCTCTTCCACAGCTGAGGCTGGGTATACTCTTTCAAAGAAATAGCCATGAATATGTATAAATATACTTTTAAATGAGCTTTCCTAAACTATTGAGAGTTGTTTCTGCCTCAAGGAAGAAACTCTTGGGAGAGAGGCCCATCTATCTGCACAAGCATTTAGCTTGTTCAGATCTCTGCATTTTATAAATGCTTCCTACTAAGAAAGCATTTTTTTTAAGTCACTGCTTGTACCAGCTAATTTTTGGTGGGGATGGGAAAGGTTTGGGTTTTTTGGTGGGAGAGGGGTGAGCAGATATTTTTTTGTGGATGCTTTACATGCAGGTGTGTTGTGAGACAATAACCAGTTGCTGTGGAAACAGCATGAGCTACTGCCTTTGTAACTGCATGGAAACTTCACATGGGTTTTTCTGTAGGTTAATGCAGAATTGTGTAAACTGGGAGATGCAATGTAATATTTTTTTAATAGTTCATGAAATTAAGTTATTATATAATAAAAATAACAAAATTTAATGCTATATAATTCTAGAATTAGCCTTGTTTTACAAACCTTTCAAATACATTTTAGAAATCAAAACTGATAGGCTAAGTTATCTTTTGATTAATAAAAGCTTTCTTAAAGTCCCACACATTTGGACCATGGCAGCTAATTTTGTAATTTAAGCATTCATATGCTCTACCTATGGACATATATTAAACTCATTGACAAAAATCTCTTGAGTTCTGCCTTTACTTTTCTGGGGTTTTCCTACAAGAGTATAAGCCCATAGGAATGTTCTTGTTTCTATTCAATAAAAGTAAGCACTGAAATGCTTTTCCTTCAAAAGACTTGGCCTTGACAAGAATCCCTTAGTTGTCACCAGCTATTTTTAAAATATTTTGTACTTTTAGAGTCCCATATGTTATTAATGAGCTCCTCCCTGAAGCCCCCCTCTTAAGACATTATCTCTCCTATGAATGAGAGGACAAAGAATGTTGTTGACTGTCACATTGGAAAACCACTAAGCCCTCCATCCAATCTTGTCTGAATTACCTGGGCACTTAGCAATGCACAACAAGCACTGAACTAGAAGATAAAACCTGGTTTTTAGTGCAGCCACCAATAACTAATCCTCTGACTTTGGGCAAATCACCAACCTCTTTGAATCTCTGTTCTATTTTTCCTTTTAAGAAGTGAGGATAATAATTGTTTTCTCTAGCCTACCAAGAAATAATATATGTAAAATTCTCTTATAAACTATAGCATTTTTAAAATGTATCATCTAGGGCTATTTTCCAAGTGATGCATTTTTCCTTTACTCTCCTTTCCTTTCTCCCAATAGAAACCAAGCAAATCCTTTCAGAGTTCTCTAATTTTTTTTTTTTTTAATTTTTTTTTATTGATTTTTGACAGAGAGAAACAGAGACAGAGAAGGGGGAGGGCCCAGAACAGTCTCCATAGTTGACATTAGTTTTCCATATAGTTTCACTCCACAGGTGGGCACAGGGCTGCTCAGGGCAGGAACTGGGCTGGGAGCCTCCCGCATAGGCCCCGGCAAGAACTGAACTGGGGGTACACCCCAGTTCAGCATGTGGGTCCGCATGAGCCGGGGACGGGATTCAATCCTCGGTCCCCGGGGCTTCAAAGTGAGCGCTTAACCCGCTGAGCCATCCCAGCTTTCACGAGTTCTCTAATTTAATCTGCAAAATTTGACAGGTTTTTTTGGGGTGGATTGTAAAACAGAATTTTACAATTCTGTTTCTTTACTAATAGAACCTTTTCCTGTCAAGCACCAGATATGAAATTTCTTTAGTAAAGAAAAACATTGGGGGAAGCCAGGATGGCTCAGCGGGTTAAGCTCTCGCTTTGCAGCCCCGGGGACTGAGAATCGGACTCCAACCCCGGCATGTGTGGACCCATATGCTGAACTGGGGTGTGCTTCCTATGTGGGAGGCCCCCAGTTCAGTTCTTGCCCCCCCAGTTCAGCCCCTGGCTTGAGGGGGCATGCCTCCCATGCAGGAGGCCCCCACCCACCTGTGTGGAACAAAATCATGTTGAAAAACTGATGATGTACAACTATGGAGACTGCTCTGAGCCCTCCTCCTTTTCTCTGTCTCTGTCAAAAACAATTAAATCTTAAAAAAAAAAAAGAAGGAAAAAGAAAAACTGATTTTTCTCATTCCACACATTCAGTAGGAATTGGAAATTATTTAGAGCAGTGTCTATAAGATCTGTTTTGGCAGGAGAGTGAAATACTGTACTTTATCATCCTGGATTCTCTTTCCTTATTGTGTTCCTGCCTTCCACTCATTTTGAATGATTTGAAGGATGTAAAAGGTGGAAAACAGTTATACCCATAGCACAATTATTGGTAAACAGCAAAAGATTTATTTGCATTTGGAAGTAATATTTTTATCTTTGCATAGTTGAATGCCATTTTCTCAGCTCCATGAACTACGAATACCAATTTCTGAAGGAAGCTAATTTTTTTCTTTCTGAAAGGGAGAACCTTGTGTCTATTACTATACCACTTCTAATGGATATTATTATTTTCATCTTTTAAAATTAACTGAGCTCTTTGATTTCACTTACTTGGTTTTATCCAGGTAGTGTAACTTTTGTTTCAAAGACACCAGGCCTTTTAAAGTATTTAATTCCATGGGAGTTATTTGGAAATTGGATATTACATCTGCCTAGGTTAGTTATTGTTATCAGCTTTGCTTGAGGGAGAACTCTTAATTGCTCTCCTATCACATGTTCAACTTAAATGCTTAAATAGCTCTTTCTTCTGCATCTTTTTTCTTGTATGTATCTGTATCACTTAGTAAGGTTATAGCAAAGCTAGAATTGAAGACAGTTTTCTGTTACAGGAAAGAGCCCTGGATTTATTGACAGGGACCTGGGTGCTGTTCTAGTGCTTTAACAAGTCTTATTTCCTCATCCATAAGTGGATGTTAGCTACTCTCCCCATTCTATTAATAAAATGGCTATTCAGAGGATTATATTAGATAACATGTATAAAATGCTTTGACATAAAATGCTGTGCAAATTAAATAATCCTGCCGAACTTGTTAAACTACACATAAGCATTTCACTTGAGTATTCTAGGCAATTAGTTTTACCTTTTGCAGTTAATTTATGTGGTATCTTGAGGAAGGCAAGTTGCCTTAATTTAAACTGCATGTTCAAAGTTAAAAACAGGATCATCAGTCCATATCCATTTGTCTAGGCTTCAAGCCAGTTTCAGAACGCTCCAGAAATCTTTGAGAGCCTCAACCCTTATTATAAGTAAGTGAAAAGCATTAGAGAGCTTGTGCATCCCAGGGCTCATAAGTCAAAAGCAAAACAGGAAAAGACCGACTTTGTAAATGCTGAAAGTTGACCTTACATTACACCACTTTTCTAATTTATCTGGACTTCCTCAGCTTTTTTGCAAGGAAAACTAAAACTAACGTAAATTTGCTCCTTGAAACCATCAGAACATAGTCTGGGCCAAAAGGTTCTCTTAGGTTTTGTGGGCAGTCATGAAGATGGTGAGATCTTTTAGTCCCCATGATATATTGATATTCAGCTAGAAAATAATATAGCTACTGGTTTATGAGTACAGATGGGAAATACCTCCATGTTTAAGTTGTGATGACTACATCTAGTTTGGTATCTTTTCAGGCACTGACTTCTCTAGTAGCCTCAATTCCAAAGACTACATGTGAAGGTCTTTTCAGAACACTGCCAAGAATTTTACTTCAATTTCTGCTACTGTCCTGCTTTGTCAATTTACCAAGTTTGCTGATGAGAGAGACATACTGTATTATTATTTTGAGAATGAGAAAATAGGGTAGTGCTTTGGAATGTTAAAAGCACTAGATAAGATCAACATGATGTGTATAAAATTGAATGAGACCTTGAAGTGCCATATCCACTTACTGGCAAAGTTCACAGTCTCTACATCACATTTTTGTCAGTCCCTGTTTGGATGTAACTGAACTTCTCACTCTCCTTGGAAGTTAGACCAGTTTAAATGTGTCAAGGTCAGACCTGGGAAGAGCCAGTGTTCATTACTTGATGGATATGAGGGCTGTCCTAAAAGTATCCAGCCATGTAACCATTCTCGTTATATTGGCAATAGACAGATTTTTTTCTGGACAGCCTTCCTATATACAATTTTGAAACTCCCTCCTCCATGGGTGGACTAAGTCACTGAAAAAAAACAAACAAACCGCCCTCACAGAAGTCTTGTTTCATCGCTTGCTTCGTGCTGCCTACCTTGACTTATACTAGCTTCCCCATCAAGGCAAACCTGACTGATTTCTGCAAACAGAGCATGTCTTTAAGAATTATGGATGAGGAAGGATCCAGGAACAAAAAGATCCAGAAGGATAAAAGTGATCATTCTCATTAATTAGGGCGATTTTCCTCCTTTTACAGAGACTGAATCTGAAGCACATAGTAAAAGGGTAGGTTTCCCTTTTGCAGCTTGTCAGTTCAGTGCCCAAGATGCCAAAGTAAGGGGCATTTGAGATGTATTAAATAAAAAGTGTGCAACAGGTTTTTGTTCCATTGAAGTCCCACGACACGTAATAAAAATACAATCTGGGAAGGCAAGCTGGAATGGCTCAGCGGGTTAAGCGCTGGTTTTGCAGCCCAGGGGACTGGATCGAATCCCAACCCTAGCCTGTAGGGAACCACATGCTGAACTTGGGTGTGCTTCCCATGCGGGAGGCCTCCAGTTCGGTTCTCCCCTCCTTCCTCCCTCCCCTTGGGCCGCTGGCTTCCGAGGGGAGCGTGCCTCCCATGAGGGAGGCCCCCAGCCCATCACCCGTTTCCGCCCGGCGCGGCCCCCGCCCACCTGTGTGGACCGAAATCATGGAAAACTGATGACATACAACTGCTCTGGGCCTTCCCCTTCTCTGTCAAAAACAATAAAATAACAAAATAAATCTTAAAAAAAAACAAGAACAATCCTCACAGTAGCCAAGTCAGCGGGCAGTGTTGGCTAGCCTTACTCCAGTCGCCTTGACGCTTCGTAATGGAAATCGCCTACACTTCCTTCCTGCCGCGGGGGCCAAGGCGCTGGGAAGTGCTGTCCTGACCCACGCCAAGCCAGGTCTTTGGCTCCCCACACACTTGGGGAAACGGGTCCCCTCTGCTGGAGACGGACTGCCGTCAGGTACGCGCTGCGCGGAGACGACACTACCAGAGAACCGCAATTCGGCGCGTTTGCTGCTGGGGGCCTCGCCGCACTTACCGAAGCGACGCGAGGAGAACCGGGCTGAGCGCCCCCAGCCGAGCGGGCCGGGAGGGGCGGGGCGGGGCGGGGCGGAGCTTCTCCGTCGGGAGGGGGCGGAGCTTTCCGCCAGCTCTCCCAGGGCGGTCCCTGGACTGCGCATGGCACGTTGCGTCCCTCCCTCCCAGCAACCGGCCTGGCTGCCGCGAGGCCATAAACTAAGGAGGCGGAGCTGAGACGGGGTCCGGACTACTTGCTAACTCCAGGACCAGGTACCGGACTGGCGGGGCCGCGTGGTGCGCTCCAAGGCTAGTCCCTCCTCTCCCTGACGCCGACTCCATCTCCTCGGGCCGGGCCTTCGTCAGATCGGCCATCTGGCTCCCCTCATCTCGCTTTCCACGGCCCCCTTTTCACTCGAGTCCTTCTCGATCACAGCAATGAGGGGCTGCAGGGCGAAAGCAGAATAGGCTTGGGCCTGGCCGGGAGACACCGGAGCCGAGTTGCTGGGCGGGAGAGATGATCTCCTTCTTTCCCGCCCCTTCTTCCACCCTAACTTCCAGGTGGTGAACCTGGGGCCCTGGTGTCAATTTGTCCCGCTCTCGCAAAGAGGCGGCAGATCTAGTGCTTATCTCCCGCGCCCTTCCCGTTCCCATCTCATTCCAGGATGGACAGGCAGCGGATCTAGCCCCTGTAAGGACAGAGATCTAGGGGACTCCGTGAATCAAAACAAAAAGCTTCTAATTGTCTTCTTTTCCAAGAATATTTAATTGCCCACAGTAGATTTGGGGTGGAGATGGTGGGTGGGGAGTGGGGGGGGCGGGGGCGTGGTGAGGTTAGGGAAGTGAGCATGAGGGAAGGGGCGTGGTTAAATAATATTGCTCAAGTTATCAGGAGATGGGGGAGTAATTTCTCTGCCCACGCTTCTGCTAAGGTATCCTAGCATATGCTAACTTGACTTCACCCTGAGGAAAAGCCGTTGGAATTGGTCCTTTTCTTATCGATTTGGTCCATTTCTTACCGTACTATCCGTTGAGCTGGAATCATATTCCAGTGTGTATTTGCGGCTTTAAGACAGTTCTTCATTGACTGATTTATACTTTCTAGAGACAACCAAGACTGTTTCTTGTCCCTGAGACTTGAAGAAACCAAATCTTCTTATCTGATCAGGCCAGGAGCCTATTCAGCCACAGTTGTGGACCTACCCCAAGACTCACTTCCCAGCCTTCTAATTTTCTCTCATCATTTTCTCCTTTAGTGAATTTTTGTCACTCATACAGTTTTAGCTACTAACTCCCAACTCCACATAGCCATCTCTAACCTCTCTCTTGAGCATCACTCTTAACTTTTCTAACTGAATGCTATATATATTTCCATTTGGAATAAATTACTTTTCTCATCTGCGATATGATTTTAAAACGAACTCAAAAAAAAAGAAAACCCAAACAACAACAAAAAAACGAACTCATCTTTCCACGCACACACACACACACCAGAATCATCAGAGTTGTCCACAGGTAAAATGGGCTTCTGCATATGGTAGTGAGTCTCTGGTATGGGATGTTTTCAAGCAGAGATGAGATAACCTTATATCCAAAAGCTAGAGGATGGGCTAGATGATTTACTATGTCCTTACTAACTAAATATAATTTATTTCTGCTTCTCCCCATCCGTTTCTTAACATTCCCTCTGCCACAGGCTCTTACCCCCACAAATACGATCCACTGTAATTGTATCCTAATTGGCATTCATGTCTCTGGATTACTTTCACTTCTCTTTCTCCCATCTTTGGTACATTAATATTCCTTCTGTGTTCCTTAGAACAAGGCTTCTCAAGCATTAATCAATATGATGGCCCATAGAGCGACAGTATTATCATTGACTGGGAGCTTGTTAGAACCACCAGGCCCTGCTTCAGACCTTCTGAATCAAAATCTGCATTTTAAAAAAGATCCTCAAGTGATTTGCATGCATAATAAAGTTTGAGAGACACTACTTTAGACCACTGTTTTGTTTTTGTCCTATTTCTGTTCAAAACTTGCAGTGGCTTTCTCCTGCCTCCTGAATAAAATCCATACTCTAGCATGCATTTAAGGCCTATTCATTGTTCTCATATATGTGGAATTCTGTTTCTGTAACTGCCTCACATTAATTGGAGAGTATATGCAAGATGCTGACACATTTCTCGGCACATTTGGTCAGTCATTAAATATTACTTTGGTCAGTCATTCAATATTGTATGCATACCATGTGGTAGGTACTATTCTAGAATCTGGGAGATACACCTGTGGACAAGACAAAGCAAGCATTCTCAGTAGCTAATTCTATTTCATGCTTGGAATTCCCATTTTTTAAAGTCCTTTTTCACATTCAAGCCCCACCCCTCCATGAAATTACCCATGTCCACCCCTGTTACAGTAACCTTTCCTTTTGCTGAACTCCAGAAGGAGTTAACCATTGCTACTTTTGTATCCCCAGAACTGCTGAATTAAGGTTTTTGAAGATTCAGGACATCTATAGGATTTTAGAACTACACAAGATAATTTGAAACACATCCTGGTTTGGGAACCAATGGTTCAGATCATTAATGAAGCTGTTAATGGGGCAGCCTAGAACCAGTTCTTAGGTATCTCCAAGCGGGTAGTTAATATAAGTTTATGCAATGTTTTGGAATTGACTTTACTATTTACAGTATTTTTTCAGAGCATAGGCGATTCTTTCTGTGGATATAACTCATATCTACATTAATATTCTTTCTCCTGTAGACTACATATGGATATGGACCTTGTTTCCTCTGAAATTTCATTTGAATAATATTAAACAGTGTATATTTTATTCTTTTTTTTTCAAATTCAATTTATACTTCTAGTATTACATGGCAGAGTAAATTATTCTAAACACAGCAGGCGGAAGACTTCTCTGAATTTCTCTGAAGCACTTCTAAGGATTCCTGGAAATCTATGTACCACATTAAGTCCCCATCCTCATTGCTATCCCAGTACCACAACCCCTCACTAGCCCACCTCAAAAAAAACCAAAAACAAGGGGAAGCCAGGATGGCTCAGAGGGTTAAGCGCTCGCCTTGTAGCCCTGGGGACCTAGGATCAAATCCTGGCCCCGGCCCATGCAGACCCATATGCTGAACTGGGGTGTGCTTCCCAGGAGGGAGGCCCCCAGTTTGGTTTTTGCTCCCCGGTTCAGTCCCTGGCTGGAGGGGGCGTGCCTTCCATGCAGGAGGCCCCCAGCCCAGTTCCTGCCCTGCGTGGCCCCTGCCCACCTGTGTGGAATGAAACCATGTTGAAAACTGATGATGTACAACTATGGAGACTGCTCTGGGCCCTCTCCCTTCTCTCTCTCTGTCAAAAACAATAAAATAAATCTTTAAAAGAAAAAAAAAATGGGGGATGCCAGGATGGATCAGCAGGTTGAGTACTCATCTTGCAGCCCCAGCATCCAGGAATCAAATCCCAACCCAGGCCCATGCAGACCCATATGCTGAACTGGGGTGTGCCCCCCAGTTTGGTTCTCACCAGGGCAAGCTCCATGCAGGAGGACCCCTGATCCAGTTCCTGCCCTGCGCAGCCCTGTAAAATGAAACTAGTAAACAATGATACGCAACTATGGAGACTGCCCTGGGCCCTCCCCTTTCTCTGTCGGAAAAAAAAAAAAAAAATTGTGGCAGGCTTTTTCCTAGATTCTTCAAAAGTATTTCTAATTATTTTAGTCATTTTGCTTTATAAATCAACTTTATTGAGATATAATTTACCTACAATAAAATATACCTATTTTTTAAAAAGATTTATTGTTTTGAGAGAAGGTAAAAGAAGCGGGGAGGGTCCAGAGCAGTCTTCATAGTTGTACATCATCAGTTGTGACATGGTTTCATTCCACACAGGTGGATGTGGGGTTGTTCGGGGTAGGAACCAAACCAGGGGCCTCCCACATGGGAGGCAAGAACCTTCACTTCCATCCCAGTGGTTACCAGTTGTGTTGAAGTCCAGCATATGGGTTTGCATGGGCCAGGGTCAGCATTTGATACCCAAACTTTGAGGTTACGTGGCAAGCATTCAACCTGCTGAGCTATTCCAGCATTCCCAAAATATATACCTATTTAAGATTATAGTTTGTTGAGTTTTGCCAGATATGCTCATGTAACCACCACACAATTAAGATACAGAACATTTCTGTCACCCCAAAAAGTTCTTATCTCTGAAATTGGTCCTCATCTCACCGTTGATCCCAGGCAACCAATGATCTGCTTTGTGTCACAATATTTTAATTTTTTTCTAGAACTTCATGTAAATGGAAACAATACATATATTTATGTGACTTCTTTCACTTAACATGATATTGTTGCATGTATTAATAGTTTCTTTTTATTGCTGAGTATATTCCACTAGTATATAAATTTATATCATAATTTGTTTATACACTTATCAATTGGTAGACATTTGGATTGTTTCCAATTTGGGACTTTTGTGAATAATGCTATTATGAAAATTTTATGTACACAAGTCTATGTGTACATAGGTTTTCATTCCTTTTGAATAGATCACCTAGGAGCAGAACTATTGGGTCATAAGCAATTAAACTTTTTTTTTTTCAATTAAACTATTTTACAAAGTGACTGTACTAGTTTGCATTCCCATCAGCAATATATGAGTTCCAAATGATTGATATCCTTGTCAACATTCGGTATTATCAGTCTTTATTTTTAGCCAGTTTGGTGACTGTATAGTGGTGTCTCATTATGGCCTTATGTACATTTCCCTGATGATAAGTGTTATTAAGCACAATTTCATCATGTATATAGCGGTCACTCGTATATCTTGTGTTCAACTCTGTTGCCCATTACTTAAATTGAGTTGTCTTACTATTGAGTTGTAGAAGTTCTTTCTATATTGTGCATATACAGTCCTTTGTATATACACACACTCATACACACACAGTGTTTTCTCCCAGTGCTTCATTTTCTTAGTGGTGTCTTTCAAAGGCAGAAGTTTTTAATTTTGATAAAGTTCAGTTTATCATATGTTTTTGTATTTTACACTCTTGATGTTCTTTTTTTGAAAGTTTATATATCCTAAGATCTTAAAGATTTTTCTCCTCTGTTTTCTTAGTCTTAACTTTTCCTTTAGTTTCTTTGATCCATTTCAAGTTAATTTTTGTGTATGGTGCAAAGGAATAGTTAAGGTTCATTTTTTCTATATAGATATCAAGTTATATCCAGAGTATTTTCCCCCATGGAATTACTTTGGCCCCTCTCTTGAAAATTAATTGACCACATATGCATGAGTCTATTTCTGGATTCTCTAGAAGAATTACTTCTGGGAAAGGGTCAGTGGGGAGTTGGCCCAAGAGAAATTTAAAAATTAAAGAAGAAAGCCATATAATAATAAACTCTTTTCTTATAGAGATTATATTATTTCAGAATGTACTTGGCCTAAGTATATCCAAGTTTATTGTCAATGTAAGTTTCTCTAAATAAATCTTTAGAGTCTAGCAATTTGTAGGTTTAGCACAGTGCTTTGAGTGGTTGACTTGTAGTAAATTTTTGTTATCAAAAGGTATTTTTAAAAAAAAAGAGATTTGACTAATTCAATCTGTTTCTATTTTCTTTTTAGGTTTAAGTTTTTGAAATTGAAATAGGTCTACACATTAGGAACTCATGTCTTTTCTTGTAAGTAAACCAGAGCGAATTAGGGTGAGTGTTTCTATTCTTCTGGCTTTACTATTTTCATTTTCTAAAAAGCAGTGTGTTTTGGCAGATATTGTAGGTGGATTTTTTTATGTGATGCTCAGAATCCTACAGAAGTGAGGGGTGTGGGAAGTAAAACAGGCATTGCAGTCTCCACTCATGAGATAAGAGCTTGCAGACAGAGACTGGCCAGAGACACGGTACACCCTCCAGCTTGTCTGATAGAGAAGAAACAAAGTGGCTTATTTTGTGACTATCAGTCATTCAACATTAAATGAGTTGAATGTGTAAATATGTAACTGCTAATGATCTGCCCTTGTCCTATGTATTTTCAGCGAGTTTGTATATTTTAAAAGTTAGTATCAAATTGTAGTCATTGGAACACTTTTCCAAATATAACCGGTAGGTTTTAATTGAAGACTTTTTTGACCATGAAAAATTTTATTGTTCCTGAAAACTTCACCAGCTAAAATTACCTCAAAAACAAATATTGGCTTTTTAGCTTCTTTACAAGCGTCCATGATTTCATAAAAGAATATCTTATTTCATTTATTATCAAGTACTTAATTTCTGAATGCAGTAGTAATTATTTTAAAAGTTTTGTAACAATGTATAGGTCCTATGAGACATTGTATGCATACCATTTTCTTTAAATATTAAAGTGGCACAATTTATTTTTATTAAATATTTTGTGGCACCGTGGATATGATTTTTTCATATCAAGTTTATAATTAAGGGTGTTATTTTTTTCTTTTAATTTGGAAAAAACTGACAGATAGAAGGACAGAGAATGATGTTATAGTTCCAATTCTTTATTTTTTAAATATAGTTCCAATTCTTAATCCATATTATGCAACTTATTTCTCAATGTTATGTAATCTTCCTTTCTTATGTTTAGATATAAGAACAATTTATATTGGAAAGAGTAGACTTCACTGTTAATTAAGGGGAAAAACAGAATCTCTCCTTAGGCTGAACTCTGCCCCATGGAAAGAATGTCCTCAAGCCAAACTTTAACACTATTCCTTAAGTGAAATACAATCTTGATTCCATTGCTTTTAAATGTGAGCTTCTTTTCTCTTTCAACCTAGTCTGATTCAGGTGAAACCAGACCACTTATCAGTCTGATGGAAATCCAATACTTGTTTGAAATAGGCTAGTAAAGTGAACCATAGTTTGGTCACAGTAGTTTGGTCCTTGTAAACTTGGTAAAAATTGTAAGCAGTGATGTCTTTAGAAATCTTAGTGGATGAAAGAACACCCAGCTTGCATTTTCCTTTTACAAACTAAGAGAGGCTTAAAAAAATGACAGTTTCATCCCTGTTTTCTGTGTTGTGAATTCCACTAATACTTTTCAAATTGGCACTCATGGTCCTAAGCATCTGTAATAGACAGCCATAGAATGAGTAATATGGAACCAAAAGGTAGTTTTATATATAGGAAGGATATTATGAGGGCCAGTACTACATGTTTCTCATCTGTCAGATTTAAGAATAATTCATCCAATTAGGCACAGAGGAATAGAGAAAGGAATTAATCTATTTTCAGTTTATTTAAATCCAAGACTATTTTAAAAACTTCTACAGAAATATGTCTTAACTATATGCATGATTCTGTTTTTGTAATTGTGTTTTTGATTGTCTGTCTAATGGCTGATAGTTAATTTTTCTGTGGCCTGGAAGAAATACTAATTCTCTTTGGGGTTTTCCTCTTTAGCGGTGGGTCTCGGAAAAGTTCATTGTTGAGGGCTTAAGAGATTTGGAACTATTTGGAGGTAAGTACAGTATGGCATTTAAGCCATCACTTCAGGATAAATCTCACTACTCTTGATGACTAAATCAGTTTAGAGAAATTAGCAATTCTGAGGGCAAGTGTAAACTACAGTTGTTGTATTTATTTGGCTCCTTTTTGAATCAGTGGTTTTCCAAAGATTTGAGGACTAATCTGGCAGTTGTCAGCCTGTCCGGTTGTCAGAAAGCCAGTGTGTACTTAAAGGCACACTTGTTTCTTCTAAGTATTTCTGCAGTTGAAATACATTTTCTTAAAGGGAAAAAAATTTGGTGTTAAAAAGTCTCTAGCCTTGAAGATTTTAAAAATAAAATTATAGTCAGGACAAAGGTAGCAATGACATATAAGTTCTGGTTTTACTGATTGATGTAGTTGAGTCATCTTTTCATGGTAGAAATTATGAGACTTAAGAGAACTAAGGGGAAAAAAATCTGCCAAGACAAAAACATTAACTTCCTATTGGAAAAAAAACAACAAAAAAACTAAATGTTAACTTTAGAAGTAAAATAGGTTTGCAACTTTGAGGTTGAGCTGGTCTAGGCATTCTCCTTTGGCTATTTTTCAATTGAGCCTCTTTTGGGAACTGTGATCTTAATCTAAATAAACTTGTTTTCTATATATAGTAGTAGAGCCCCATTCTTTGTGTGTGGACATCAAGATACTCTTATTGGCACCTATAACTAAAGAAACAATTTATCAGATTGAATGCATTGGTTGACTGATAAATACCTGCAGATAACCTCAAATAATTGAAAATTCAAACTTGTTAGTTACTAGATGGTATCTATTCATTTATTTTCGCTAATGCTGCTCAACAAGCTTCTGGAGTAGTAGTATTCATGAACTTTGTCCAAGTGTGTTTTAGACAAATGAGAGTTTAGAAAAATGTTGGGGTATTCTTTAGTTACAAAGAATAAAAATTACCGGTAGCTACACAATAAAGAAAAGGCTAATGGAACAAAAAACTATAATCTGGTCCTAAACTCAGTATTTCTCATCATTAATGGGAATAGAATGGTTTACAAGTAAACATTGTCATTGATGGAACTTGAGTTGGCGGTCTAGTTTATAATTAATTAGGTAAAAATATTTCAGTGTATGTGAATTAAATTAGTAGATTTTGGTTTCAGTGTCTTGAGTGTAGGCTCTCTGGCTGTCTTTTTGATAATTCCCTAGTCTATAATCTGAGGAGGATGAAGACATTGTTCTGTGAATTGTTTACAGCTTGATGACATGTATCTTTCCAAGTTTTAAACAACTTGGATTTTGCTTTCTACTCTGGAAGATTGGGTCTGGTTTCCTTAAATCTATTCATACCTGGCTCTTGATGGTCACAGACTGTCTTAAACAACTGCTCCTGCTATTTGCATACCAGAAAACTGATTTCCAAGCAAATAATAAATTGAAGCTAATGGACTTTGTAGCCAATCTCCTCTAAATGCAGTTGGATACTCTAATTTCTAATTTAAGATTTTTGGAAATGTATTCCAGTACTTTACAGTGAAAAACTTTACTTTGATGATCTTTATCAGTTTTAGAGAGCAGAGAACATCAAAAACACAGATATAGAAATTGTCTGATTTCAGAGCAGAAAGTTGCTCCCGTTGTCCTTTGCTTTACTGTTCTTCACCCACAGTAGCAGAGGGCCCTCAAGCTTTTGCTTTATTTGCACTCAGGATAGCATGGGTCTGACTGGAGAATTAAATGGGGTAATAGTCTCACATATACATGTTGCTGTATCAAAACATTTTTCCCTATTTTTTAAACCTGTTTTCTAGTCTCTGCACTTCCTAAGACATAGCCAACCACCACTATAACTATGATGAATTGTTCACAGTATAAGACTCTGAAGCCAGTCTATTGAAAACATTGTGTACTGATGAAAAGGAAATGCAGGACCAGAATTATAGCAGTTGAGTTATATTCAGTAAAGAATACTAACAGAATAGTAGCCTTGCCAAGTTTTTAAAAGCTGTAGATTCATGTTTAAAACCCCATTTATCCATCCATCTGCAGCATTTGTACTGTGCATCTTTGTGTAAGTGTATGTGTGTCTGTGTTTAGATAGCACTGCAGGCACTTTTCGCTGTAATGATTCTTAAGTGGTTTTTATTAATAAATGTACTCCCAAGTGCAATAATTGTTGTTCTGAATGTGGGTGTGTCTTCCACTAAATAACAAAATGCCAACCATCAATTTCTCTACTCCAGAGCAGCCTCCGGGTGACACTCGGAGAAAAGTAAGTGACTTTCTAGGCTCTAGCACTATGGCTGTTGCATGGAGACAATGTCTTGTGAAAATCTGTGTGTTTTGTTGGCTTATCATTTAAGTTTCTGCTTATCTGTCATTGAGCTGTATTTAAGGTGTAATTCTTTTACTTGTGGAAATTCAGGTTTCACCCTGGAAAGATATATGTACTTTGAAAACTGAAAGAGTCTAGGGTACTTTTTGTCTGTCTCCTGGGGATAAAGCTCTCCTCGCTTCCTAATCTACCAATCACCCACAACCCCCTCCAAAAGAGGAGAAAGTTTCAACAATCTATACTGTGGTAATCTTTTAGTGGCTAATGGTCCTAAATTCTCCATCCTTAATCTATTAATAATAGATTTCAGTCCACAGAGAGTATATATAGATCTCTGTCTAGATTATAAGGCAGGACCTCCAATCTCCTACCTTAAAAACAAAACCCAGTTAAAAAGGTCAAAACAGAAAATGTATTATTTTTAATTGGCAAAAGCTGCAAGATTCTTGTCCTGCTTTCTATTTTAGTTGATTTTACCCAAGGAAATAACACCAGATGTGCACAGTGTACCAAGCTATTTTTGATAATGTGAATCCGTGTCTTACAAAGAGAGAGGGTAAGAAGCCTTTTCTAAACAGACTTCCTACTCTTTTCAGATGACAGGCATTTGCATCTTCACAGGCAGCCCTGTGGCTCAGTGAAGGGTAGTGATTTGCCTGAGTAAAGCTTTGGCTGTATTTATATAGTCGGCTAGTCAGGACCATTTCTCTGTCAGATCCAAATATTTTCCAGTCAGGAGACCAAAAATATTTTCTATAAGATCAGTGAGGTATTTTTCCAGAATACAATGGCAATTCTATGTAATTTTTATATTTTCACAGCTGCCAATGTTACCGGTATACAAAAAGTTATCCTGTGTGAAACCTGTGGGAGGTCAAATGTGTGCATTTTATAGCATTTCCTAATATTGGTTTTGTGTGCTTTATTGTATTTTGTTTTGAACTCTTTAAACAAGTTTTCATTTTATGGTCATTTCTGGATCTCAGTAGCTTATGTATTTTTCCAGTGCTTCAAAATGAATAAAATGCTATCTTGGTGGGGGAAACTGTGAAAAGGCTTTGATAGAATTAGTTTCTTTCTCTAAGCAATTTGAGATTATGCATTGTGCTGTTTAAAGAGAGTAGACTAACTATTTCATCCTTTTCATCTGAATTTTGACCTTTTATAAATCTTGTGGCAATATCAGACCAGACCTCTTCCTTTCAAAATATCACCTTTGTTTGTTTGTTGTTTGTCTGTTTGTTTTCCTCCCTCAGTAAAGATGGGCTTCTCTTTAAGTTCAGACCTATAAAATATCCACAAAGTAGAAAGCTTCCATTTTGGGGAACATTTCCAGTAGATTGGGGACAGAATGGCAGATAGAGGAGCCACAGCAACCACGAGACTAGTTCATTTCATTTCATGTAGATTGCCCAATAACTCATATACCTTGTTACCAAAAGAATTTTATTTTAGAAAATTAATGCCTTTGAGTAGTTTCCTATAGTCAACAAAGATAGTAGAAACACTCATATTTGTCAAGTTATTAACTAATTGCATTAGAAGTTTACTGAATCATTCCCTACTTGGCTCAGCAAGAGTGTGTCTTTAATGTGTAGCCTGGTGGACAGTATGTCTTCTATGTACCCCTGGCAAGGAAGAGGGACATGGGTAATTATAAAGTATTTATCTGTAGTTTTTCCAAAGGGAGTTATTTAAAGTACATAAAATAAATATTTTATTCTCAGAACTCCAGCTGTCTGTCTCTTTTTCAACATAGAGAAACATTATGGAGTGTACATGGAGATCAGAGGAGAGAAGACCTTCAAATTCAAAGTGGCTCTAGATTTGTTCTCATTGGGGCCATATTGTTACCTGCTATAAACTGTAGTGCAGTATGTCCTCACTGTACATTGTCAGTACGTTCTGTGACTAAGTGAAATGATGCACTTTACCAGTAGGCTAATTGATGTAAACAAGAGCTAAGTTCCTATAGCACCTCATCAATGTTAAAATGAAACGATATTGAACAGAATGATGTTACTTTCTCACGTGCTGGTGTCAGGTTCTGGTCTATAAGGTGCTCCTAGTGGATGAGTTGTTATGAGGGCAGATGTTTTCAGGGTAGATCACTATGTTGAACCTTGTCTACAATGGAAATGGCTGATACATTTGCCCTACTCTCCTCTTTAGCCCATGGGAATGATGAGGTCATGGGCAGAAAACCTCCTCAGTTCAAACTCTGCTTAAATGATTTTTTTTAAAGTAGGTGCCAGGATTGTTGTAGGCATCAGGGAATACATGAGTGCTCAAGATGGATGAGGTTTGTGCACTCATGGAGCCTGCATTCTAGTAGAGGAGACCAGAGATAGATAAGGAAACTGCACTGATAGCTACTGTGAAGAACGTAAAGCAAGATGACTAGTAAAGTGACTAGCAGCCTGCTTTACTTTGACTGGGCAGAGTCTTCGATGAATAAATGACATTTAAGTTGAGACCTCAGTGATAAGGAGAAAGCAGCCACGAGAAAATGGGAAGGGCAGGGGAGAAGTAGGACAGGAGCATTCCAAACAAAGGGACAGCCAGTGCGTGTATTCTAAGACTGGAGTGTCAGGGGTAATGGGGTCCCGGGATGTGGTATGGGATGAAGTCATAGAAGCAGGAAGGGGCTGAAGCATGTAGATACTCACAGGCCAGAGCAGGGAGTTGGGTCTGAAAGCAAGCCCCTGTGTTTGTATTACATACAATAACTGGTGACATTGATTTTATTGAATAGTAAATTGGGACTTGTGAACGCAGGATGTTCAGAGCAAAAATATATACAGGTGATGAGAGGTATAAAGGTAGAGAGGATGGGACTCTTCAAGATTAACTTAGCATGCAGCTTGTACATTCTAAACAAATGGGGTGTTGCTAGTTCAGAGCTCTTGTTTAAGCTCTTTGCTCAAACCACTACTCTGTTTGGTCCCTTGGTTGGGTAGCTCTCTCATCTGTGTGAGGCACCTGGCATGTAGAAACCAGTTCTGTTCTGAAGACAGAATAGTTTCAGGAAGCTACAGTGGTTTTTAACTGAGCCTAGAATTTGTTTTCAGAGCATTTGAAAACAAACAAGTGTAATAACCAAAATCAAATGAACCTTAACTATTGACCAAGCTCTAGTTAGGATTCTCTGTTTTCTC
This sequence comes from Craseonycteris thonglongyai, assembly GCA_004027555.1. Classification (NCBI taxonomy): domain Eukaryota; kingdom Metazoa; phylum Chordata; class Mammalia; order Chiroptera; family Craseonycteridae; genus Craseonycteris; species Craseonycteris thonglongyai. The sequence continues at coordinate 9,592 of PVKE010004581.1, read as the reverse complement.
TGTTCCATCTTATTTGTTGAGTAGAAGAGGGACCAAAAAGTAGACAGTGAGCATGGGAGGAGAAGAATGGAATTCACATTTATTAAAGATACCTGTGATGCACCAGGCAGTGCTGACTCTTTACCTATTTTATCTCATTTAATTGTCACAACGCTCCTGTGAAGTGGGTATTATTTCACTCATGAGATAATGAGACATCCCAAGAGGTTAACAGAGAATGTGATAGACCTGAGTTCAGGTTCTGCCTCTGTTTGGCCCCTAAGCCTATATGCAGTCTTTGCTTTATACCATATGTTTTACATAAAGTAGCCTTTGCCAAATTATCTTTCCCAAAATTTGACAGATGTCAGGCACAAAAGGGTTCTCTGGACAAGGATCTTTGATAAAGGCTAGGTTAAACAAGGTTGAACAATTTTTTTTAGTACAGAACTTCTTGAAGCCTTTAATATGCAAGTACACCTTGTGATTCTCCATGAGAGTATGCTGCGTTTTCTAACTTAATTGGACATGTAAACTTTTCTCATGCATTAACTGCCAATTTCATTGTTCTGTGGAGCCTCCTTTGGGGAAATCCTACTTAAAAATAAAACAGTAGGGGAAGCTGGGATGGCTCAGTGGGTTAAGTGCTGGCTTGCAGCCCCAGGGTGCAAGGATTGAGTCCCAGCCCCAGCCCATGCGGACCCATATGCTGAACTGGGTGTGCCCCCAGTTCAGCTCTCATCAGAACAAACCTCTCATGTGGGAGGCCCCAGCCCGGTTCCTGCCCTGAGCGGCCCCCATCCACCTATGTAGAATGAAATAATGTCAAAAACTGATGAAATGCAACTATGGAGACTGCTCTGGGCCCTCTCCCTTCTCCCTTCTCTCTGTCTCTCTGTCTCTGTCTCTTTCTGTCAAAAACAATAAGATAAATCTTTTAAAAAAACAACAGTAGAGAAATGAATGGGAGACAGAAAAGAGCATTTTCACCTTGTGGAAAACCCATATGGCCAATAAATACATGAAAAGGTGCTCAATTTCACTAACAATCAAGCAGATAAAAATTAAAGTCACAATGAGAGTGGTCAAAATTAAAGTTGAGTACCCCAAGTGTTGGGGGGAAAAGATGGGTCAGTGAGAACATACATATACTGCTGGCAGGAGCGTAAATTGGTGTAACCATTTTGGAAAACCCATTTGGCATTCTCTCATGAAGTCGACTGCTCACATACTCTGTGACCTGGCAGTCCCCCTCCTGCGTACAAACTTTAGAATAACTCTTGCAGAAATGCGCCAGGAGACACATGTAGACATGTTTCTGGCAGCACAGTTCAGACTAGCAGAACTGAAAAACCACCTGAAAAGCCCATCAACACTGAACTGGATAAACTGAGATATGTTCACAATGACTATTATACAACATGGGTATACAGCATGGATAAATACAACAATATGGATGAATCTTAGAACCATAAAAATTGATTCAATTAGAAATATAATTTACTGACAAAGCTCAGTATTGCTTGACTAGGTCCTCTTATTGTCACTAAATGGTATGAGAGGCAGAACCCCACTTGGTGTTTATCCCCCAGTAGCAGCATCAATTGTTTTAAAGCCAGATGTGCTTGAAAACATCAGGGATCCCTAACAAGGTGGTACCACCATGTCAGAACATGCTCAACTCACACTGTTCTGGTTAGCACTGAGCCAAGAGCCTTTCAGGTGTTTGCAAAGACCTTTTTCTGACTAGAGGTCAGGGTCCTTGAATGCAGCACGTGAAACATGAGCTGACCCAAGAGTCTCCATTTCAGTTAGACACGCATCCAAAGAAAGAGGATCCAAAAGAAAGAAAAATACTCAGAAAGAAAAACACGCAGTCCCTAAGTCATACAAATAAATTTAGGTCTGGAAGAAGGAAACAGCCTATTAAGCAGAAGGAAGAGTTGTTGGTCTGCCATGTATTTTGCTGGGTACTTTTCCTTAGGACCTCAAAGGCCAGAAGTGTGACACCCTCATGCTAAATGGCTGGGATCCAGCTTTATCTGGGCATGAATAGGCAGGAACGAGGGAGCAGGTCACTTCTGCCTGGGATGATGGCTAAGACCTGACAGCTCTGTTCCTCACCTGCAGCCCAGTGTGCTGGCTGCTTTCTTGCTACCCTTGGAAATGTCAGGGAATGATTGGTCTAGGGTCTTGGTTTACTAAATGGGGGATAAGGGGCTTCTTATGGCCACATTTTCCCCAGAGCAAGATTCAGCATTTGACCTTTGGGATCTTATCGTCAGGACCTTAAAAAGAGGACTCTTAGTGCAGCAGGAAATTCAAGAGATCCCTCCATCTCTCCATCCCCCTTCTCTTTTCCAAACATGACTTTCTCCAGACATCCTTTCCCCAAGTAGAAATTTCATAGTTTTTGGCAAATGGGCCAGTTGTTGGAAAGGACAAGCAAATCAACAGTTGACTGGAACTTGTCCCAAACCTCTGTTTGTAGATAGCGCTAACACTTGCTCTGATACTCATGCTGATTACCACACTGAACATCTGCTTTACTCTACATTTTTCAGCCAAGAATGTTGGCACCAGTCCTTTGCCCCAGAGTCAGATTTCTGTTTAGATGCCAGTCTCCTCATGGGTTTGAGTTACTACCCCCAATTTTCTCTTATTAACCTATTTTTCTTTTTTCTTTAGACCAATGAGGCGAGCTCAGAGTCGATAGCATCCTTCTCAAAACAGGAGATGATGAGTAGCTTTCTGCCAGATGGAGGGTGTTATGAACTGCTCACCACCATAGGTAATGTCTGGGCACTGTGAGGACTCTCTCATTCCAGGGGACTCCTGCAGCTCTCCCCGAATCTCCAGATGAATGTGTGCCAGAGGCAGTCAGCTAGTTAGCAGGACTCAAAGGGATGAACTGGCTTTTGTGTGCCTTTGTCGGTTTTCTTCTTCCAAGTATGGGAGAGAGATCATGTTACCAGGAAAGGAGTACTTTTGCAGTATTTTCTTTGTGTCTGCATTTCTGGTATCCTGGGCCATAGTCAGTCAGAATGCTTGGCTGAGAAGGAACCGATAGGAAAATCAAGAAATGTCATCCATGAAAGTAGCAGTAGTAAAAGTTTAACTAGGGGAAAGCCGGGACGGCTCAGCGGGTTGAGCGCTCGCTTTGAGGCCATGAGGACCGAGGATCGAATCCCGGCTCCGGCCCAGGCAGGACCCACATGCTGAACTGGGGAGTTCCCACAGTTCGGTTCTCTAACTGTCTCTGTCTCTGTCTCTCTCTCTATCTGTCAAAAAGTAAAATAGAAATAACTATGCA